>MIQA02022440.1:0-20227 GCA_001887855.2 Sclerospora graminicola | reverse complement strand
AGTATTAATACAAAATTACCGTAAAAGTCGGGTTAAGTGGGACACACGGATCAAATTGGACACGACAATCTGTATTGTTGGTAATTCACCGGTCATCTGGTTTTGTGATAGTCCACAACATGTCCTATGATAGGACATGTTGTGGTGCTTATTACTGCCGTAGTAACCCATTAGAACGGATAAAAAGAAGAGAGGGAAGCCCATCCATCGACAAAAAGAGGATGAAGGGCATGCATTTTAGCGGAGGCAGTTCAGTTGTGGTGAAATTGTGAGTTGAAAAAGGTTATCAGTACAAATCTGCATATCTTAATATTTAATGTTGTTTGAATGAAGTGATTTGTCCTTCTAAGTAGAATTAAAGTATTGTTTAAAGTAGTGAGTGATATCAAACAGATGAAATGATAAACACATAAGTATGTGTTTATCATTTCATCTTACCTCTTGTAATACTTGGGCTTAATACTCTATAAAAGCTATTTCTACGCTAGTTTAGGGTGTAGAATGGGTTTACACTTCAAACCTTACAGTCGATTCCTGTCTATCTAGCACGAAAAGAAAAAAATACGTTAAATACGTATGTATTTTTAATGCAATACGTCTGTATAATAAAGTGTATTATACAGACGTTTGATACATACGGATCTATACCCAGGACCTAAACTTGCCCATAGTGCTAGCGTTGCAAGCCGTAGCGGGCTTAGGGTTTTGTCACCAGGTTTTGGGTTAGGGTCAGGTGATAGTTTAAGGATGACCCCCTCTCTTTTTGTCTATTTTATGCATCGGTCGGAGCCAACAAAACACTACAGTACCCTTGGTACTCTTCGAAGAATAATCACACAAGAAGATTAGTGGAATTGAATCCGCTACACATGCACTTATATGTGCATATATTCATAAATTCTTAATGTTTCTACTGAGGTATAGGAGCTCTACTTGGACGATTCTACCAGCATAAAGTTGGTGACTTTGATAAACTAAAATATAATTCTTTTTGCTTCCTTCCAAGCAGGTTCTTTCTCTGCCTTTTCTACCTTTGCGCGCGTCGTGCTATCACTTCAACAGGCTTCAAACACTTTGCTTGGGTTAGATCTATAGGTAAACCGTAATCAGTGGTCGGATAGATGAATGACTTCCTCTTTAAATCTGGGCGATTTCTCCGTCGTTATATGTACTACATATCTGGGCGATTTTTTCGTCGTTACAGTATTAATACTAAGGTAAACTGCCAATTTGGGGCCTTTTTTAATTTCTGTACACTGTTGTAGTCATAACTTTTCTCCTATTTATAATCTGTCGCAAAAAAAAGTATTGGGTAAAATTCCAACTAATCAGGATTTTTTATAGCCGTTTATCTATCGCTAATGGGCTAATGTATCAAAAATATTAACTCTTTCCGTTCGCGTCTCGTAAAAGTACGAAATGCCAATTTGGGGCCGCTTTTTTATATGAGTTTTTGTATCACCTTTACCACACCTACCCCTTTTAATATTAGTAAAAACAAATCTACCAATCGATACGCTATCATTTTGTTTATTTCTACCAATTGATACGCTTACATTTTTTTGTCAACGCTTATTGGGCAAAACCAGGAGCGGCCCCAAATTGGCAGGAGAACCCAAATTGGCAGTTTACCTTAGTTATATATAAAAATATATAACTAAGCCACGTGTCTAGAAGAAGGTAAGTTTAAGAGTGAATATATTTATGAATGGTTAAGAGCTAACTAGTATAATTAGATCAAGACTAATCATAGTAACATGTAATATAAAACTGATCTAATGATATCCTTATTATTATATCTCTTGTTA
Organism: Sclerospora graminicola; assembly: GCA_001887855.2. Lineage (NCBI taxonomy): Eukaryota > Oomycota > Peronosporomycetes > Peronosporales > Peronosporaceae > Sclerospora > Sclerospora graminicola. Next base: position 18,419 of record MIQA02022440.1, on the reverse strand, counting down.
GATTCGATAATTATATCAGAATCTGTTCTCGGGGTGGATTATAACAACTTATAATCCAATATTCGCATTTAAGACATTAAGTATGAAATTGAGCAGTGATATTTCAACTTAAATATCATTTATGTAATGGCACCCTATTACAGACATGACATCATTTAGAGAGTACAGCACTTGCTCGCAGGCCTCTTCCGATCAATGCGCTGGACCGGACCCCGGTTGATGTTATGCATGGAGATTAAAAGCGCACAGTAGTTCGAATGTTGGTATGCCTTTTAGCAACTGTTAATATATACTTGTACACCGCTCGCCGTTGTCCTTCAGTCAAAATCTTCTTCTTCACAAGAATTATAGCATCATAGATACCCCAAATTTAACCTCTTCGCATTCACCCAAAAACGGCTCAGCAAAAAAATAACATGTATCAGTGCAGAGCCGGTTTCCTCCATCACCAGAACCTTCATTGACAGAGGCTGGAGAGAAGTTCATATATCTACCAGTGCTCCGTCAAATGACTCCAAAATTAGAAGGTAGCTTTGATACTGCAACTTCAGCCAGCGGAAAGCGTAAAAACCCCAATGTATCATCAAATAAAAGCACTTTTAAAAGCCTATCTTTTGATGTAATTTATATTTTTACCTTAATTTCAGTGTTTAGACAACAATCCGACAATAACTTTGGGACGGAGGAAGTATTACTTAATGTCTATCTTCATTTACTGCATCCACCCGACACGTTGTATCCGCTATAGAATTGTGGTCATGGTGTAATGATTGCCAACTACGCGTTGACATTTACGAAATGGCGACGTGTTGAGCTAAATAGATTTGTCGTTTTTCGGAAAGTCGTATCATGCATGATATTTGTGTCACCACGCTGAAAGGTAGTGGCAATACTTTTTGCTTGAGTATTGCTCGGAATAGATTTTGGGGGGTAGGGGAAACGTTCACCAACGAGCGTCAGCGTTTAAAACGAATTGTATCATTATGCGCAATCTAGGTTTATTTACCGAATAACATCATACAAATTGTTATAGCCAACACAAACTCTTAGGCAATCACACTCGATCAGTTTTGGGTAAGGGATACCGTCAGGGGCGCATGAATTTGCATACCGCTCCCTGAATAAATGTACAGACAATCCCCTCAAATTGTTAGGTCCAAAACGAATCATTAAACTATATTATTATGAATGCAAAGATCGCACCGACTCAGCATTTCTTGTGAAGTTGGACCTGATCAGACCTTCTTTTGTTAATTCTAGATGAATCCATCAACTCTCACCGCTTGCCTCAGCTTAGTAATTATCGTACGGCTTCGCTGCTTCACATAGTCAGTTCTGTCCTGTACCCGATCTTCGTATTCTTGGGCGGAGTTAAGTGACTCGGCCGATCGGGCCGGGATCTCCATATCACACCCAACTTCAACATCTGTACCGTTCATAACTCATTCCGATAACTGGATTCTGCTGTTCCTGATATATTACTTCGCCATTGATGCCGTATCTCCAGTTTGTCTCAGTTGGTCTAGTCGTGCACGTCCACGTGAACTCCGCTTAACATCCAATGTCGCGATCAGACCGTGACATTTGCCATTCCATTAACATCCGGGACCAGGCGTAATACCGATACTTGGCTTATCCCTTCACACTACAAAAGCCCGTTGTCAACCGCCTTTCATAGTATACAAAATTAGCCTGTCCCACCCATCAACTGTCCCATCTCGATGGGGTTCCCATCGTCACCAATCAACGGTCATGTGTGCTCCACCTTATTCTCAACTTTTTGTCAGATCGTTTCACCACAGCCGCCCCTGAGCCAAACTGCAACCGCGCAACGACTGCAGTTCGACTCATCCATTTCCGAATCTTCCACTTAGCGACCAGCCATGTCCGATTTGAATCGGCCTCCTCTTTCATTCCCTGCCTCCTCGACTGCTTCTCCGACCAGCGTCTCGTCTCTTGGGCCAAGTTCAGCCAGTCCTGCGGCTTCTCCGATCTCGACCGCCGCCACCACGATCACGACCAGCTTCATCTCCCCGACGACGACCCTGAATTCTTATCACCCGCCTCTATGTTTCCCTGATCGGTCCTCTCCGAGCCGCCCCGTTGGTTATTTGGAGCAACTGGCTCGACTGGAGGACGGGACGGGCTCGCTCACGCTGGGGCCCATAGAGACTAGCCGACTGCAATTAGGGCTCCAAAGCGCAATTCCTGAATTGATTTCCCTGTGTGATGCTAACTGTGCCGAGTTGATCGATCGTCGGGTCATCATAGATCGTCTGGAGCGCGATTCCGCCGACCTGGCGCATCAACTATCGACCTTACAACTGGATTGCGACAGGCTTGACCATGATTTGCTGGACATGACGAACCGCGTCCAAGGTTTAACAGTCGAGCGGGATCAGTTGTCCGCTGATCTCGCTGCCTTGCGCGTCTCAGCTAAACCTTCCGATATTGTTGCTTCCCTGCAATAGATGATCCGCTCGCTATCTGTCACCGTCCGCGATCAAGGTATGTCCAACCCATCTGCTTCTTCCACAATATGTATATAACTTCTTCTATCCTTGCTTTCAGACGAGCGCATCGAGGCGATGAAGCATTCGATGGTCGAGATGGTGGGTCATTTGCAACTGCTCGATGACCACCGTCGCGACCACGATCAGCTACTCCGGAACAAGATTCGCAGCGTCGAGGAAGTGGAGCGTTTGGAGGTCGAGATGCGTCATACGGACGAACAGGTCCAGCTCTTGGTGAAACAACATTCCGATTCGCGCATCGGCCGTGGTAGCATCCACAAACGGTTGAGCGAAAACCAGAAGGAAGCTGACGATCACCGACGCGAGCTTAATCTTGCTCGGGTTAAGCTTGAAACCCTGGAGCTTGATGAACGCGCTTGGACCCAACGCCATGACGACTTAAAGAAGATTCGCCCACCGGACAATGGACAGGTGGACTGACCCGAACGTTAATTCGGGGATCACTTCGGACGGCTTTGCGTGGGCTCCCCGAGCTGGTCAGCTCTCTTGTTCCAGCCGGAACACAGTCTCATAGGTCTCTTGGATCCGGCCCGCCGTCGCCCACATTCTCCGTCGCTTTTTCTTCGCCGATTAACGTGGATGCTGATCAGTGATCAGCGAAGCAGCGGCTCCTGAGTCCACACCATCCCGTCCGCCACCAGCTTCGAGACCGGTCTCGTCGATCTTGGGTTCGGCGAAGCGCAAACGGGCAAGACAATCGAAAAGGAAGACGATTCCTGCTAAGCGCTCTCGCCTCATTGCTGCCTTTGATGACGAGTCGACAGTTTTGGATGAACGCACGCGAACTGCTCTGGTCAGATCACGCAGCGCTGATCGTCGAGTTTCGGTGACGACCTCGTCGGGCTTAGCCTCGCTGACCCAGGCCCTAGCTTTGCTTGACTCAAACGGTGATGAAGAGGACAATTTGGAATACAAGCGACCGGTTCCGGCTGCTTCTAGTGCTCCTTCGGTCGTCGGTACGACACCGACTGCTAGACCGGACGACTTCACTGGCGTCTTCATTCCAGCGGACAAATCACCGATCCATCAAGACGACTAAAGCTATGATCCAAAGAAAATTTTCATAGATCTGTATGTCGTTCTGCAATGTCGACCGTCGAAGGCCCTGCTGGCGACCCGACAACCCTGGAGTGATGATCAGCTGTGGGACTTAACGCCTCTGGCTCTTTTGGTAAGACGAAAAATCGTTCCTCGCTGTTGGTCCCGTCCGCCAAGGTGGATTTTCCCGATCAGGTCGTCGACGCCCAAGGAAGAACATTGGCAACCGGACGTGCTGAAACCCAGGGCTATCAATGATCGCTTCAAAACTTGGGAGGTTCTCGCGAAGCCTATGCCCGGGTTGGACTTTCCTGATCGCCCCTGGTTCAAAGCTCTGAAGGGACATTTGGATTCGTATTACTGGGACCATGGTCAGGCGCTATGGGAGGAAACTCACCACTTCCCGATCACTCCGACTATGCCTAAGGACGCTTGAGCATTACTTCCATGCTCGCAAGCGCCGAAGCAGCAAAGCTGGAGCTGCTTGGGCCGTGATCTGTGACTTTGTGGTGGACGGGATCCAGCTCGGTGAGTGCGACTTGGACGTTTTCCTGTTCCCCGCCGTGCTGCATCTGCCTGTTCGCCGGGTGGAAACACGAGGCATCACGGCTGACGGCGGGGAATGGTATCCCGGTCATGGACACCCGACTCCGATCGGCACGTTGCGCGATGCTTTGAACTTTGCCGATCGTTAAGAGCCTTGGCGAAACCAATACCACCTAAGCCCCATGGATCATCCGGCGCTCAAGATCTCCCGTCTGCGCGTGAAGTATGGCCCGTAGTTATCGTGATAACCAATTTCCATTTCATTCTCTTTTAATCATTAATATCACGACAACTTCTGATAACTTTCATGTTCCATATCCAAAACTTCATATCCAGATTCCAGCGTTATGCTCATCTTGTGTGTCCGATCGTTCATATGCACGTAAATGTAATTTTCTTGAATATATGTATATGCATGTCCGTAGACTCCGAACCAGCTCAATCAACTTGGTCTCAACTTGTTTGACCACTACCATTGGCTGATCCATCGTAATATGTCAACCCAGACTATTGCGACTCTTGGTTGCCTTCTTCGTGAGTTTGCATAACTCCAAATCGGTTTGGCCTCACCCGATCACGCACAAACTAATGCTCCACAGTTAAGACCCCGTTCATCTACCCATGCTCGATCGCCGTAACCTTTCCACTGAACCAAGTAATCACGATGGGTTCGACCAAATCGGGTCCTCTTGCCTGATCGGGTATCCAAAATCTTTTCCACTTCAAATTCATTTTGATCCAACGTTCTCTCCCAACTGTCTTCGGGCAAGAGAGTTTGTCGAAGTTAAACCTTGGCTCATCATCGGATGACAATCTGGTTTTTGGGCGATAGGGGTATTCCCGGACTAGCTTCAGCTTCGACAAGTGGACGATCGGGAAAACTCCGTAATCGGTTCCAGCCGTAATTAACCGAGCAGCATGGTCGCCGATCAATTCGGATACACGGAATTGTTCATGCCACAGATGCGCTAGCTTCCGGGCGTATCCTTCTTTCACACGATCCAAGTAAAGCCAGACCTTGACCCCGGTTCTATATATTCCGAATCAGCTTGATCGTTATTCCGATCAGCTCTCTCTAGGATCGCCCCCCGCAGTCGTTCATTCACTTGTCCCCGCGCATGCTGGTAATGGCGCTGGAGTCCCATACGCCATCGACGGGCTTCGCGATCTCGACCTCGGGTACATCCGACTGGAATCACCGATTCGATAGTAGATCGGGGATCCCAACCATACGCCAAGTAAAACGGAGTATTTCCCCTGATCCGATCGAAAGAGGAATTTAACGCAAATACCAGTTCAAAAAAGCTTTCAAATCAACGATCCATTTTTCTTCGTCTTGTGCCTTGAGAATTCTTTCAATCCGCATCTCCTGTACTATTTCTTCTGTTAGACTTTCTCGAGAAAGTGGCCTGCTGGGTGTTGATCTGCCTCGTGGCCTCGTCATGATCGAGACCAGTGCTGCTTCCTGTTTATCTTCCAAATGAATCAGCTCGGGCAACCTATTGATCTCGACCAATTCCTCCAGAAGTGCTTTATCGGTAATAATCGATCCAGTCTGATCACGCATGGTCATCGTGGCTAGGTGATCAGCACTCCTATTCCAGTCACGTTTCACGTGTAAGAGGTCATGACTTGGCTATCCCCGTAGAGCTTTCATAACACGATCATTCAACAACTTCAAACGCGGAGCCTTGCAATCGATTTCTCCCGTGATATGCCGGATCACCAGATTCGAATCTCCACATATGATTACCCTTCCACTCTTTTGCTCTTGCAGAAGATCCAAACCTAGCAGCAGTCAGCTTCATTGACTGTGATGCCCGGAGTATAGTCTGAAACAGCAGATATGACGGTCCATTCCGGCAATTTCCACAACAACGCGCATTACGCCCCTACGCCTTTCTTCACGGTCGCTGATCCGTCGAAACTTACGACGATCAAATCTTCCTCCGCGCCGACGACGTGGGGGTATAATGATTGATTCCCGCGGTTGTTTCCGGGGAGCGACCTCGATCAGCGCTTCATCGACTTCCGATCAGGATGTGATACTGGCTGCTAGCGTACCGAGAATCTCTTCTTCACCCTTGGTGCATTTGATGATCTCCAAAGTCCACTGAGATAACAGCGCTGCCCATCGCCCCAGTCTTCCATCTATTCCGTTCGAAGACAATAACCAGGCCAGAGTAAATCGCCTAGACAATACTTTGATCGATCTGGCACCAGCATAGAATAACAGGCATCCAATATGCGTAATAGTGCCAACACTTCTTTATCCACTATGCCGTAATTACCTCATTCGGCTTCAACGTCCGGCTTGTAAATGTCACTGGACAATATACTCCGTCGTGATCTTGGACCAGTGCGGCTGATATTGCCCATTTACTGGCGTATAGAATCACCACGGGAATCTTTTCCGGATCGAAATGCTTCAGTATCGGAGTCGAAATCATCTTCGCTTCAGCAAACTGAAAGCTACCATAGCTCGCTCCATATAACATTCTGACCCTGACACAGTTCGATCGGACAGCGATCCAGTCTTGAGATTCGATTCGATAACTTCGGTTTTGCGACCAGTCTTACTTAGTGACTTACCCATTCGATCACGTTCTCGTAGCCCATGATAATCCACTTCCTTCAATTCGTATAATATAGCGGCATATATCGAGAAGTCTTCGATAAACCGGCTATAATAATTCAGGGATCCGAGAAAAGACTGCATAACCTTCAGTGGTCGGGGAAAAGGCAGGTTACTGAGAGCGCCCAAATCGTTCGGGTTTGCTTCCAAGCCCTGAATCGACACATTATGGCCAAGGTAAGCAACCTTGGGTTGAGCCCAGAAGCTCTTGACTACGCTGATCGATAGATTCCAACGTTCGCAAGTGTCAAGGAGTCGTTCGACCTTATCACACAGCATATCCCATGATGTTGCCGTAACCAAGATGTCGTCTATATATGATCGCCTTCCGAAAACTGATCGTCTCAGATCTTGGTCCGGTTCACCTTCCGTAAACACATCATGTAGATCGGTGGCTTCTCGATCGGCACTGATCTGAAAGTATCCATAGAGAGCGTTGTCAATCAATCTCTGATAGATCTGTGGATCGAACTTCAGACCCGAACGGCATCCGGTTCCATTCGAAAAGGCCGAAAGGTGTAAGGAAAGCCGGAATCTCTCGAGCCCGATCAGTCATTGAAACCACCCGGAAACCACTAGCCATATCAAGCGAACAAAACCATAAAACTTTATCCAGATCTTCCAGTAAATCATTGATCAGGGGCATCGGATAGACCATCAACTTCGTGAGGCGATTCACCATTCTATAGTCGATACAAAGTCGAATATCGACCCCGTTCTTTTTTATCACAATCACAATCGGTGATGCCCACTGCGATGTTAAAGATCGGATGATTTTTGTACTCAACAAGCCCTTCATCAAATCGGATAGCTTTTCCCGGTATTGTGGCGCGACTTTGCGACAACGTTGAGCGATCGGTCTCGCATTTCCAACGTATATATCACAAACAGCTCCGTAAGCAGCTTGGGGTAGGGCGTTACCCTTCCCAATCAATAAATGGCGCCTTTTCCAGATGATCTTCTCTAGCTGATCGATCTGCTCGGGAGTGTTAACCTCGGGATCACCGACCTGTAGATCTTCCATGGTGGCTTCTGGTATATTGGGCGATACTTCCGGCAAAACTGCCATCTGTTTCTCGATACCTTCAATGTACTGATCACCACCTTCATGTATACAAACTTGTTCGTCTACCGGATCTACTTCCTCCGGTTCGGCATTATCTTGGGTCGCATCTTGTGAGTCATTCAACTGGTGATCTACTTCGGGTTCACCTTCGTCCTAATTGACTCATCCTCCTTTTTCTCCACAGGATCGTTTCTGAACTCATCACCATCATTTTCGCTCTCTAGACCTGCTGCTTTCCGTGAGCCGGGTCTAATAATACTCAAAACCGGTGGACCTTTTTTGACCCGGGTTTCCCCTGTCGCTTCGACCGACGGTCTCCTGATCAACAGCTTAGTCGGGATAGCATATTGCGGCTTCTCAACCAAAGGTGAGGTATCTTCGTCTGCTATGTCTTCGTCACTGATCAGGTCTGTGGTGGCTTGTTAAGCCAGATTTTGCCATTCAATATATCTTCGTGATCCCACTGAGACATACCCAATCTGTCGAGGTACTTTCCCTTCGGGTAACCACATCCCTAGGATCATGTCTTCGTGAACGATTAGCGGCTGATCAGATATGTTTGTAATCCTGATGTAACTTGATCTGCCGACGCCCTTTACGAACGTTGGTACCCATCGTTCACCACGGGTTAGCCACAATTTCTGCTGCCGATCGCTCGGCCGAATCATCACGTCGACTGATCGGGCTACCTCGATGTTTTCATACTGACCCATTTTGAGCATCCGCATATGAGTACCATATAAAGGACGTCGGCCGGATAACTGTATCTGCACCTCATCCGGCAGAGTCAGGGTTCCATGAGACAGGTCGAGCCGTATACCGGCTGGTACCATGAAATCCATTCCCAGTATCGCGTCTTGACCGGCTAACCGGCCAACCCAAGCGTTGAAATAGTAGACCAGGGAACCTGCCAGAGTGATTTTTACACGTGATCGCCCTTCCGTCATATACGAACTTTCGCCGATCCCAACACATTCTTGCCTCTGGGTACTGTCTATACGACATCCCACCTTACGAGCAAAGGCGGAGTCGATGATCGAGACTTCTGCTCCAGAGTCAAATAGAATAGTGGCTTTTTCGTTGTTAATCTTCCCATTAGCTTTTGCTTGTTTAAACCACTTGTCGGGAGAGTGATACTTCCAGTATCCTCGGGATTCACCGGGCAGTAGATCCAACCCCATGATCACGTCCGAACGGGAATATTCATCCACTCTGAGACTGTGAATCGGACATCGATCGATGCAATTTGAATTAGAACATGTATTGTCGGTTATCTCCTTTTCCTCAAACTTATTTCCGCTACCGACATATGCATAGATGCAGAACGTAGATCGCTCGGCTCGAACCAGATTCCAACCTGGCGAGCGATCTAGTTTAACATTTTTTCGACATCTGGTGGGAGTATGCCAGCATGTTTAGTCGGCACATACCACTTGCGCATCTGATTGAAAAATTCCTCAATAGGGCAAGCACCGGCATCGTGAACCTTCCCACAGGTTTTGCATACGAAAAATCAATGATCCGAAGGGTGAACTTTACGATCACATTTTCCACATGTGATTCGCTTCCAGCAATCACGATCTCCATGTTTAGTCGACCCACAATGCACGCATTTCTTGCGAAGTCGGTTCTGATCAGGTTGAGCCCCACCGGATTTTCGTCCATCGATGCCATTAATCGATGATCTCGGACAGAAACCTGTTCTGTCGTAAAGATATGACGATTTTGCTCCTCGTCCGAGCCTAAACTTGATTGACCTCTTTCTTCTTCCGAACTAGAAATGTCCGATTCCTTCGTAATCATCCGAATCGCCCTGGTTGGTCGTGTCGCTGGTATCTTGCCCTGATCCGGGTGTGGTTTCGACCGGTACCGGTTCGATCCTACCTCGACCTTGGGTTATCAACTTTTGGCCCGCTGCAGCGTCCTCAGGGTTAGTTCCAATTCTTCCGCATTGCTTATACGGAGCAGGGTTGACTGATCAGCCAGGTCGCGATTGTCCAAAGTGCCAATAAAGTGTTCTACATGCTCGCAAGCCATACTCGGGTGCCGTGGATCCTTGATCGGTATTTTCGCGCGCAGACCAGCAACATTCAGCCGGTGTAAGTATTCAATCGGTGTTTCATCGGATCTTTTCTTCATATGGTAATACTGTCTCGCGACAGACACCCCTGAGTTGCAATATTGCTCTTCAAATTCTTCACACAATTGAGGCCACTTCAAACGTACTTCTCGGCTCAGCTGTTTAAGCCAGTTCTTGGCCGGGCCCTTCATCAAATCAGCGAAAATCAGACATCTTTCACCCTCCGGTGTCTTATCTCTCAAGAAGGCTGATTTAGTCCGACTCAACCAAGCTCTCGCCTGATCATCGTCCATATCCTTGCCGGTGAAATCTTTTAATTCCGAGATCGCCGACATCCGAACTCGAGTGATTGTTCCAGAGTCACTATCAAATGCCTGCGCCGAGGCCATATTTGCTCTACGAGGCATCTCCATATCCAAATCATCCGGATCAAAATGTTGACTGATCCCTCCATCTGATTTCATATCCACATCACTACATGGAGGTGATTTATGGAGTCGATCTTGATGACCGACCTGGCATATCGATTGAACAATTCCGGCTGATCGAACTGATTTCATATCCACATCTACAGGTTTCTTGACTGGTTTAACAGTGGATTGGTTCATGTTTGGTATCGATTGCCATGGTTGTCCTTGCTCAGGTGTATACTGAGGTAATCCGCGTTGTTCACCCACAAATCGATCCATCATAGTCGTGAACATGGTTCTCATTTGCTCTGGGACTTCTGGTATGCCGATAGGGTTATTGTTGGGAGTCGGATTGTTCTGTGCGACTTCTTGAGCATCTTCAAAACTGTCGTCTGATCCGACTCGACCAGATTCGGGCTTCCTTTTCCTGTTCTGCGACTCGATCTTGGGGTCAATCTGCTTGACTTCTTTCAGGCCCAACGTCATACGTGTTACTCCAACCGAGGAGTCGGTGGAGTCCGCTCCAGACTGTGATGACGATTGATATATTGACTCAATATCCATAGGATATTCAACCAACTGCGATCGGTGTGAAGGATCCGCGATCGGCGACTGGACCACGGGGTTCGCCCCGAGTAGCGAGGCAAGGTGATCATACAGCGTTGTCATAGCTTCTCTGATCGTCCCTTGGTCTAGATCGAACAGCATATTCGCGTCGAACGCACCAGTAGTGAAACCAACTTCGTCGATCTGCGCCAAGAGGTTCCTGATCAGGTCAAGTTGACTGCCTGTGATAACCGGCCTGGTCGCCCGACCTTCAAGCTTCCCGATGATCTTGGGTTTTATGATCTTCATCACTCGGTTGGTAGCTAGGAACTTGTGAAACTCTCGAAGATAGAACAATCGTTCTACATCTTGAACAGTGGTCTTCTCAGCTGGTTCGGTCTTCTCTTCATCTTCTTCGAAGATCTTCGGTTTCGGTTTCACATATTTTTTAGGTGGATCACATTGATCCGCCCCCATGTTTTTTCTTTCTTTTTCCATTTTCTTCTTATGCATAGGATCGAGGTGCTGACCTCGATCCTTTCCCGGGTTATAGTTAATTTTACTATAACCCAGATCGGCCCCGATCGGGGCCATGTGGGGAGTTGTTTCATCTTTAATTTCGACCTGGCACTCCACCAGACCAGGTCGACCATCGCTTCCTTTAGATATGGACAGCATCGGAGGCGATACGCCTTCCTCCAATACACCCGAAAAAGTTTCCTCCACTTTGATTTTCACATCTTTTTCATCATCAAAGGAATCACGGTGATATCCTGAGTCACCAAGTGATCCGGGCACGCGCACCATTGTGGTGGAGCCGATTTCCAAATCCATGACGGAAGTCTTGGGCGGAATCCGGATACCCACTAGCCCGGACGACCAACTATCGGAGGGGTTACTCCGTTGATCCTGATCGCCATCAGGATCGGATGAATCATCACTATGATGACTAATCCGATCCTCCCGGTCATCCGACCGGTCATCATGTGCGATAGAATCCATACTTAACTTCATCTCACCTTGTGTACCCCTTGATCGGGGTCACTCAGGTGGACTCGGTGACGAAAACGATGATCTTGATCAGGTCGGAGGGGATTACCTTGGGTGTCCTTGGGTGGAAATCTTCACCGGAGAACGAGTCGGGGTCGATACTTAACTTCAGTATTTAGGCACTGATCGGGAAACTTCGTCCGATCAGGCCAGCCAATAAGAACGAGAGACAACGAGAAACCAAGAGAAATGCGATCAAACCACGATCTTCCACATTAATCCACAAACGTTATCTCCACAATATCTTTCCAAATGATAAACGTGTTCCAAACACGTGCGTGTGTGGGGGGGGTGAGGTTTGAAAACCTAAACAAAACCCGTCGGGGGCCTTCCGGTAAGCATAAATGCGTTTAAGCGCGTCTTAACCGGGAATTAAGTTAAGCTACAGGGGCCTATGTAACACTGTTCTCCCAATGACCGCGACACGTGGCGGAGCGACTCTTTGCTTAGGGGGTAAATTGAATCCTGTTATTATAAATGCAATGTACTATACCTAGTGTACCATACACCAACTCATGTGCCTACCTCATACTTCGATCCTGTTCATTTCGTCGCACGATTGCGCTAGTACCACCTTGCCCATCTTTGTTGCACCTTCAAACTGATCCGTACCACTTCTGGACTGATTATGGTCAAACTCTATGGCGATCTTCAACCATCCTGATCTCTCGATAAACAACCTGGAACCAGCTCGAGATCTGCCTCTTAGACACTGTTCGCCCCATATCCAACCCGGCTTAACTGAAAACTCCGTCTCTCTTCACACCTGGAAGCCGGTTTGGGGCCGATCGGTTCAGATAATGATCAGCACAGCGATCGGCATAGTGATAGGGGCGGTGATTAGGGCGATCAGCCACAGATCACCTCGAAACACTTCAGGGTTACCGCCACATCGACATTGCCAGTCCACTCGACCATATTCTTGACCTTCATTGCATGTCGGGATGCAAAGATCGCACCGACTCAGCATTTCGCGTGAAGTCGGACCTGATCGGAGCTTCTTGCGGTAATTCTGGATGGACCCATCAACTCTCACCGCTTGCCTCAGCTTGGTAATGCTCGAGCGGCTCGCCGCTCCACATACCCAGTTCTGTCCTGTACCCGATCTTCGTATTCTAGGGCGGAGTTAAATGACTCGGCCGATCGGGCCGGGATTTCCATATCAAATCCAACTTCAACATCTGTACCGTTCATAACTCATCTCGATGACTGGATTCTGCTTGTTCCTGATATATTACTTCGCCATTGATGCCGTATCTCCAGTTTGTATCAGTCGATCTTACCATGTACGTCCACGTGAACTCCACTTAACACGCAATATCCCGATCGGATCGTGACCTTCGCCGTTTCATTAATATCCGGGACCAGGCGTAGTAACGATACTTGGCTTATCCCTTCACACTACGAAAGCCCGTTGTCAACCGCCTTTCATCGTATACGAAATCAGCCTGTCCCACCCATCAACTGTCCCATCTTGATGGGTGTTCCCATCGTCACTAATCAACGGTCATGTGTGGTCCACCTTCACCACACCTGTATTGATTGGATTTATTCACCGAGACGCATATTCTCCATTTGCGAGCGCGATAGAGAGCCAGTTGTCGCCACGGTCGAATGCGTCGAGGACTCGCTGACGCTCCGCGGCAGTTGTCTTTGGCAGTTTTTGTTGCGCCGTAGTCTAAAAATGTTGGACACAGTTATGTCTTCACTAAGTACGCAAAATAATTTAACTTTGCTTGTTAAAGAATCCGACATTGCATGAAACCTCATTTTTCCAAAACCTGAAAATCCATTTTTGGTGCGAAACTAATCCAGCTTTGACCAGGAAAAGGTGTAGTTCTGAAAAAAGCAAACATGTGTGCTCTTAGCGAAAGGACTCTTGTCATATACTCAGTCATTGTATATGTCAGACCTGTGGGCTCAAGTAGTACCGTATCCCATCCCCCCATCGATGGCGTTTCTATATCTGGACCACTCGAATTTTCTTGGTTCGCGAGTGCGCTACTTAAGGCGGTGTGACTGTATAAAACGTTGGATGCTTTGTCAGTGACAACTTTGTATACGATCGCAGATGGGGTAGCCTTTGCTCGCTGAATGGACTTAAGGGTCTGTTTTGGATGGCATGGCTGATTTAACGATCATGTACGTCGTAACAGTTTGCTAAGCCTGGATTTCACGTATCCGATGTTTGAACTGTTTACAGTATTTTCATTACGGCTATATTTATGCGTTGTGGATGTGGTGAGGAGATTTATATTGCTGATTAAATTCTTCGGTTTGCTCTCCTAATTGTTCCCCCATTGCTAATCGAATACTTTTTAAATAATTATTGTAGATTGGCTATGGTTATTCTGAATAAATCTTGACATCATAAGAAACGTAGCGGAACGGATTATTGCCGGTTGCTGAGAACGTCTCTTAGCCAAACAAATATCTTTATGTTGTATTTCAAGCGTTCTGATTGGCTAAAGAGACGAATTACCCGGTTTATTACCGATTTAATGATCACGCTTGCGAGCTGCGATTGCCACGCCGCGCAAGCTTTATAGCGACGACGACTTCACCAAGGCATTAATAATGTATGTTGGCGACGCCAAGGGGAAGGTTTTTGGCAGGCAGCTGATCTAAGTGATGAATTCAAAATGTGTATTTTCAGGACGATAAATTTGTTTTCAGTGATGTAACATAACAATCGAGCAAATAGATGATCTTCGTTATCTTAACTTGATTGCTACTTCAGACGTGGCGATGCATACGTCAGCGGGATTTTACATGGGTAACGCGTTGTCGAGCGTATGGCACTTCAAGTATGTATAGGTTCATTTAATCAAATAAATAAATTCCTTTTTCTATTTATATCATCTTTATCGCTTAACTCGTGCTCGAAGCTTATATAAATATATGCAAACATAAGTATTGCAGTTTCGGCAATAATCTGGGTAACTCGTTTTTGGAAAACACTAAGGGCACCGCTGAAAATTGATTTGGGTACCTATTCGGACTTAGCCGAATATATAGTGTAAAAATAAATGAAAAAAATGCTTTAATACTTAATTGTACTTTTTTGTATGTTAAATTTCTCGTCATGCGAAAAATCACGTTCGTTTTCGGTGTCTGTGATGCACTCATTTGCTAACGTAAACCAAGTATTTGGATCACCGCAATGAAAAGTGTAAATACAAAAATACCACCACAAGTAGGACAATATTTGTGCCATAACTTAGGGAGCCACTAGGTGCCCCCCCCCCCCCTTGATACGTGCACACACCCCGGCCCCAAATTTATAAAAAAGGGTAATACATGTAATTTTTCTACTCGCACACCCCTTGCCCTCCAAAACACTCCAAACTTAGCGTCACACTGACTGTAAAATCCACAACTGTGAGGTCTTCCTTTCCACCTGAAAACTCCTGGACAATGTCGAAGTCTTTCAGCTCAACAGTCTAGGATCTTCAAACTCAACAAATGCCAAGCCAGTGACCGACGTCAAGGAGGCCGGACCCCAGTCCCACCCAAAATTTGACCCTGCTTTGCGGACAATCGAACGATGCGTTAGCTCCGTCCATGAATTGAAGTTTTATGACACTGGAACAAAGTACTTATACTTGTCTGCTTGCCGACTCGTGTACTGCAACTCAGGTTCAAACTCTACTCAATCAGATTCATGCCGCTTTAAAGATAAAAGATACATTTAGATCAGCCTTATACTACATGTTTGTATGATTAGTTTAGATTTAATTATAGTAATTAACTCTAAACCACTGATTACTTGTCCGATTCGATAATTGTATCTGAATCTGTTCTCAACGTGGATTATAACAACTTATAATCCAATATTCGCATTTCAGACATTAAGTCTGAAATTGAACTGTGATATTTAAACTTAAATATCACTTATGTACTGGCACCCCATTACATCACCCCCCACTTATGGTGGTTGGCCAATAATATAACGTAATATTGGCCAATCGAATGATGGCACTTAATGGTCATAACGATACTTTGTTATTACGACCATTAGAACTAATGGTCGGGAAACGCGGCGGCGCTCTTAAGGGCGCTACCGATACTGCAAAAGCAGGCACCACCTCTGCATCACGCTCAAAGGATCCAATATCGCATGCCGACGCTACTAATGTAGCGTCGAAGAGTAAGCCGAGAGACCCATTGTCTCTCGTAGTAGACGCTTCAGAAGCAGTGTCTAGAAGAGTGCGGGAAGATGTCGCTAATGCAACTTCACCTGCCGCAGGGCGGGTGGCTAAGAAGCCCAATTCCATTTTCGGAGAGTCATCTGACTCCGAAGGAGAGGGTGAGGATGTCACCGTCCTCCGCAATGAGTGTAGCGAGCATAAGCTCGCTACGATTGCTTCGCCGTTAAGTGATGGCGAAGTTGAGTCTGACGCCGTCGATTACGACAGCGACAATTCCATCATACGGTGGTATGAGGAGCGTAAAACTCCTCCTGGTCCTCGTCACTCGCCTGGTCGTGACGACGACGACTTTGAGGTGGCAGGTGGTGCTCCACCTGCCAAGAAACAACGCGCAGAAGCGGCTTACGCTGCTTCTGATTCACCATGTCGTACGGAACCTCATGTTCCGTACAAAGCGTGGTTTTGGACCCCAGCATGGACGCTTGTGCCCGAAAGTGGTGGGCACACCAAGCGCGATTGTCTATACCCGATATTTGACATTAACGCGCTTGATAATTGCGAAGACCTTCACAATCATAATTTTGATAGAAGTACCGACGATAGACGTCGGTACTTTATCGACCTTTTCTATCAGGCTCGTTATTATACGAGCCGGAAAGGGTCGCGAAAGAACAGGGACGATAAGGACGCCCTGACCCAAAGTTGGAATGCCATTGTTGAAAACTACAACAAAGGCCCCGACGATTACGTGAGCAAAATTTACGTAAACCGCGAGCGCTTCTTAAAGCACTCACGCTCAGGAAAAATGGAGTTTATTCATTTTACCTGCATCAAAGAAGGAATTTCTTGCGGATTTCCTTCTCACTTAGCTTGCCCTTGTTGTCCCAAAGGAGCTTCTCGTCTTACCGAAAAGGAGCTACGAGGGTACCGAGGTTACTCGGTACCCGCTAGTGTTAAGTGCCTCATTGATGCCCTTAATGCATCAGCACCTAGTGCTGATGATTTGCAGCCATCAACACCTAGTGTTGATGCTTCTTACGAGTTTGAGGAGAAGTATCCTTCTCAAACTCCTGCAGGAGGTCAGGGGCATCCGCCCTTAGCACCTCAATCGGTTCCCAAGAGTCAAACTCTTGGGAATATCCCAACCAGCGTACCAAGTACTCGGTACGCTGCCCCTTCTTATAGAGAACCGAGCGCTTCGATAGCAAGCGCTCGAGAATATAACGCTTATTCCCCTGATTATCAATCAGGGGCGGCGGGGGTTGGAAATTCCCTCGGCGTTGTTGTTGCGGAGCATGGTTCGCAGCTCCGCAAGCTCAAGAGGCATTGCAACGGGCTGAGCGCCGATATGGCGCACACGATGAGGACGTATCGTTCTCATCGCGACGCGATTCGCGACATATTGAGCGCTCATCTCGCAATGCAGCAGAAGAATGATCTTCTGCTGGTCGAGATTGATCGACTAAAGTCGGAGATGGAAACTCTCCAGACTTCTCACAATCGGTTGGAGACCGATTACAAGTCTCTTTTGGGAGACTTGAAGAAGCACGGCATTCGCCGTGGCGATGCGTCTCGTCCGAAGACGTAGACGATCGATACGGCTTGAGCCTCCCAACGTAAAACGTTGGGTGGAGGCTCATGGCCGCGGGAATGTCTAATGTATAGGCATTCCCCTTAACGCTTTGGACCTTGAAAGATCCAATGAACTTAGGGAGCAACTTCCGTGTAGGGAAGTCGCTAATTGCATGTGTAGACAAATTAGTAGTTGATAACAATACTAATTCACCTTTTTGAAAGGAATTTGTGTTTTCCTTCCACTTCTATCTGCATTCAGCATCTGCTTATCAAAAGCAGAAGAAAGTGCATCTTTCACATAGCGTATTACAGCTTGGCGCTGTAATATGAATTCATCTACTGCTTTATTAGTAGTAGATGTGTTGCTTTCATTGTGCAGCCATTGCTGCAGACACATATTCCGCGTAAGCAGCTTCAGTGTCTGAAGCTGCTTGAGTTTCTACTGTGTTAACAGTAGAAGACTCGTCAGTCTCTTCGCAAGTTGCGGCTGCAACTTGCGCATCGACTCGCTCAAAATTTGAGCGGGTCCCTCCCCCACTTAGATTTGGCGTACCGCCAAGTAAAGCTGGGGTTCATGGATGCCTGAAGACATTCACGTAGAATGGTGTATGCTTGGTAGAAGCATGCACCGAGTTGTTAATTTCAAACTCGGTGAGTGGCAGATAGTCACTCTACTGCTCGAAGGCATGCGCGTATGAACGCAACATGTCTCCGAGAACGCGGTTAACGCGTTCAGTTTGCCCATCCGTTTCCGGATGGTCCGCAGTTGACATCTTCAACTGCGTGCC
>MIQA02022438.1:0-12558 GCA_001887855.2 Sclerospora graminicola | reverse complement strand
TTAATATATGTCTGATTTATTATAATATTTTTCCAGAAACAAAACAGAAATAAATACATGTTATTAATAACTATTATTAGGGGGTTTCAGACATGAGCAGAAGTTGATTAATTCACAGTGCTCTGGATTCTGTAATCATCTTTCACCACGTTGCGGTCCCGCGATCTGACCGTGGTTGAGTGGTACACTACTCACTCCGGGACCGGGAGGTACCGGGTTCGATCCCGGGTCCATCCAAGTTTAAAGTATATTGTGACCTTTAACCAAATTTCTGTCCCCTGTTGATTTGCTATATTTCTCTAAGTACGAATACGTGCACCCACATATTTACAGGTTTGTTAAGTCAGAAATAATTCCAGCCCAGAAATCGGTCTCTGTCGCGGTCATTTCTTACCATTTCTCGACTAATTTCTTGTTGAGATATCAGTGAAAAATCGGATGTCTGAAAACTTCTATTGATACAGTAGTGGAGTAAAAATGTGGATTTTAGAACCTAAAACGGTGTTAAATGCTATGTTGAAAATATTTAAAAGAGGGATTGAAGAAACCGAAAGCATCTATAAGAACAGATGATGGATCAGAATTTAAATCCGTGTTTCATAAATATATCAGTGATAATAAGATATGGGACCTATTAGGGGCACACACCCCTTTTGCTACGTGCAATAAGCCCTTGTTGTTGAAAAATGATTATCTTATCAAATGACTTTGTAAAATGGGCAAAAAACAATATGTTAATCGAATCCTTTGTAAATGGTACCTACCATACACTGAACGGCTATAAAGCAGATGTCCTAAAAACAACTGATTAAGAGATTATCATCTGCGGCTTGGGGGACTTTATTATATGACAATGTAATTGTGAAAACTGAAGAAGAGAGAAATCGGTACATCATTAAATGTAGAGGATAGTAAATATTATGATATCGTTGAAAACTGGAATTAGTTGATCTAACAAAATCTATTTAAGAATTCAAATTTAGATTACTAGTAAAACCATTTCTAACTGCTTATTCAAGAGACGTGATGGCTAGACTAGCTTTAAAGTATGTGTAATTCGTATTCAATGTGACTCAATTACGTTTAACAAAAACATCGCAATCAAATGAGAATTTATAAAAGAAGTCGATAAATCAAATTGTAGAGGTGAGATCGTTGGGAACTCACTTATTGTTCTGAATTGACTTCTCAAACTCATATATAACATCCTTTAAACCATCTTTTAATAGCTCTACACGTGGTTCCTTAAAACTCTTCCTAAATCATAATTTAACTTCTCAATATTTCCCATTTGTTGATGTCTATAAGACTCTGCGACATTATGATATATTTTTGGAGCAACTAGGTGCACACCCCCTTTTCGCTACGTGCGTGCACGTACCATAAAGAAGATATAAGGTACCGTAATTAATTGGACCGTCATTTCTAATTGTTGAGGAGGAGACCTTTGTAGTAGTCGGCAAAATGAAAAGTAAATATATTTTAATGGTCCTTAGTTCGCAAACCTATTGCTACTTCTAAGCCAATCATTCTTATGGAACCTCAAAGAACACTTAAGAAGCTTCTGACGTCATCTAATGACGTCATTAGGATGACGTCATAACCGGTATCAAACCGGTACCCTACTGGTATACTATGCTGGTCGTATTTAATATGCGGCGCTATATCAACACTCCCACTCGCCGCTTATGCTATACGCGCCTGGGTCCGATGCCACTAGCCAGCATCAAGTACTTGAGTCTCTTGGTTCCCAGAGCCTTGGTTAGCATGTCCGCCAACTGGTCCATCGTTGACACGTACTTGACAATGATGGTTTCTCGTGCCACATTCTCTCGGATGAAGTGATAAAGAATGTCAATGTGCTTGGTTCTACCGTTATATCCTGCATTATTGGCCAGCCCGATTGCACCTTGATTATCTTCCCAAATCTCCGTAGCTCCCACTTGTTGGAGACCCAGATCCTTGAGCATCGTGCGAACCCACAAAACTTCTTGAGTACATAGGCTAAGAGCCATGTATTCCGCCTCAGCAGAACTCAGCGCCACCGTACGCTGATATTTGGACTTGAAAATTACTGGTGCACCACCAATCATTACCATTGTTCCCGATACCGAGCGTCGGTCATCGATGTTGCTGCCCCAGTCCGCGTCCGTGTATGCTGTAACATGCACTTCGCTGGTGCTACCGTCGTAGATAATTCCGTAGTCTCTTGTCGTCTTGAGATAGCGGAGTACCCGAATCGCAGCCTTCCAGTGTTGCTGACCTGGATTCTCCAAAAATCGGGATAATTGAGTGACCACATATGCCACATCAGGACGCGTACACGTTGTGATGTATAACAAACATCCAATCAGAGATCTGTAGGGCTTCGATCTCATAGCGTTTCTTTCGCCCTCTGTAGTTGGCGATTGCATTTTCGACAACTTTAACCCCGATTCACATGGGTTCTTCACTGGCTTGGCATCTTCTTGGTTGAACCTTTGCACCACGTCGTCAATATACCGGGTCTGCCGAATCATGAGCGTGCTGCAATTTCGGTCGTGGTCGATCTCCATTCAAAGAATAAATTTGACCTTTCCCAAATCCTTCATCTTAAAAGAATCTTTCAAAGCCGCTTTCACCTCCTGAATCTCCTTGCTTGTCTTGGCAGCGATAATCATATCGTCAACATATAGGCACACGTAAACGTAGCTGCCGTTTTTACATTTGACGTTGATACATTGATCTGCTCTCCTGCTACGAAACCCTATTTGCAAGAAAACAGCATGAATTATTTTGTTCCATGCACTCGCAGCCTGTTTGAGTCCGTATATAGCCTTGTCTAGCTTGCACATTAAATTTTCAGTTGGATATTCCGGTCGGTACCTCCATGTACACCTGTTCCTTAAGGTCACTATTTAGGAACGCTGTATCCGCATCTAGCTGCTCGGTCACGTATCCCTTTGGAACAATGACTGACAGCACAACCCTTATGGAGTTCATGTTTGCCACTGGCGAGTACGTCTCAAAGCAGTCAATACCGAACTTCTGCTTAAATCCTTTTGCGACAAGCCGGGCCTTGTAGCGTGTCACCTGTCCGCGCTCAATGCCCTTTTTCGCAAACACCCATCGGCATCCAATTGGACGAACATCCATTCTCTTTGGTACTAACGTCCATGAACTATTCTCTTTGTGAGCCTTGAGTTCCGCGCTCATCGCCTTCACCCACTCTTGAGCATCATCGCTGTTCATTGCTTGCTGATATGTTGTTGGGCATCGTCCGCCTCGCCAACATTAGCAGCGTAAGCCAATACTGCTTCGGCTATAAGTCCTTCCTCGTCAATCCTTGCACGCTTTGAAGTTGGCTGATCGTCACTTTCTTCCATCTTTTGTTCTTCGTCATTGCCCAAACCATCCTCTAGAAAAATTATGGGCTCGCGCGGTCGTCTCATTCGATCTGGTCTAGGTTGAAACACTATTCTGTCTTCATTGAATTCACGATTAGGCTGGCTGTATGGTTCTAGCTCAAAACCAGTCCTTGATGGACTAAGAGACGAAGGAAGATGAGGTATGTTAACTTCTCGCCCTGGTTCTGCATCATTCATCTCTACGTCCGGGGCATCAGACTCAACGCCTTCCATGGGTCCTTCCGGCGTAGGATGGTTAGGATTGTTGGGCTCAATTATATCCCCAGATTCCTTGGTTACGTGCGTGATCGTCACTTGCTGTGGTGAAGCTGTGGAGTATATTCCGTCCACTTCACGCTCGTCAAGTTTAACTGAGCGTATCACCTTGACCTTGTTGTTCTCCAAGTCAAACACACGATACCCTTTTGCGCTCTCCGCATACCCAAGAAACAAACACCTGAAACTCTTAGGATCAAGTTTTGTCGCTTGGCGTCATCAACATGAGCGTAGCCACGTGATCCAAAGACACGTAAGTGTCCGAGTTCCGGCTTTCGCTTAAAGCCTACTTCGTATGGCGTGACGTCCGAATTTGACGTATTAGAAGAGCGGTTGATGAGATACACAGCTGTACTAACTGCTTCTGCCCACCATTCAGTAGGAATTCTCTTGTAGTGCAGCATGCTTCGTGCCTTTTCCATTATTGTACGATTCATTCGCTCTGCCACTCCGTTCTGTTGAGGGCTGTATGGCACGGTACGCTGATGCATGATACCACTTCTGGCACAGATATCATTCACCTTTTCGTTCACGAACTCTTTTCCGTTGTCCGATCGTATGCATTTCAAACGTTCACCCCATTGGTTTTCGTAGAATGCCTTGAACTCGTTCAACTTTGCGGCTACCTCACTCTTGTTCTTCATGAAGTATGCTACCACATTACGAGAAAAGTCATCTACGAACGTCAGCACATATCTTGCACCACCCTTTGAGAGCGTATTCATTGGTCCCAAAACATCCGTGTGTACGAGCTCCAGCACACGTGATGTCTTCGCACTCGACCGTGACGGGAACGAATCAACTGTTTGCTTGCCCTTCAAACATCCACCGCACAGTTTTTCAGTGCTTTTCTTGACAGCCGGTATGCTGTTCGTGGCACGCTGTGTCTTGATCAAACCATTATCTCCAGGGTGTCCCAAGCGAGCATGCCAAAGCTCCCACTTGCTCTTAACCCCAGCATATTCCACAAAGCGAGCCTCTTCTTGCTCGCAGTCCAGGATATACGCTTTGTCGATTTTCTTTCCGGCCGCAATCGCCTTTGGGTTTGCCGAAATTATGCAGGACTTTTGTTTGAATTCCACATGCTTATCGCGTTCGACTAATTTTCCAACCGATAAAAGCCTTCTGTCTAAGTCAGGGATGTGGAGCACCTCCAACATCCGAATTCGCTTTCCGTTGATACCCAACAAATGAACCGTTCCGGTACCAGCCACTCGGAGTTTCTTGTCATCCGCAATGGTTACGACCATCTCCCGCGTTGCTTCTGTATATTCAAATAAGTCATTGCGATAAGGCGTCATGTGCGATGTTGCGCCACTGTCAATCAACCACCCGGCTGACGGATCTTCATCAACGACAAAAACTGCGTTTCATCGTCATCGCTCTTGTTCTTTCTTGGACAGTCTTGCTTCATGTGTCCAATTTGATCACAGTTAAAACACTTTCCCCTGAAGCCACTGTTCCTTTTCTTCGCATCGTTGCCCTTGCGACCGTTGTATTTGCTGACTTTTCCAACTTTTCCGTTCTTGATTCTGCCACCGTACGCGGTAGCCTTCAACGCACGCTCCGTGGCCTTCTTCTTTTCACGTCGCTCGTATTCCTTAAGAAGTTTCTCCTTTACTTCCAGCAAAGTGATGTCTTTAACGTTTTCCACAATTGACGAGATTAGCTCGTATTCTTCCGGCAAACTACTCAGGAGAATAACGAGCTGTCGATCATCATCAAGCGGTTCCCCGAGGGTTTGCAATCTCACAATCAGCTCGTCAAAGCTATCCCGATGCTTCGCCATCGTCGCACTACTCTCCATCTTGAATTCGTGCAGTCGACGAGTCATTGCTACACGTTTGTGCATCGTCGACCGGTTGTAGAACTCGCGCAGTGTGCTCCAGGCTTGGATGGCCTATGTTGCTGTTCTGATCTTTGTGTGATGCTCTATTGCAACACCTTGAGCAATAATCCCAAGAGTCTTCATGTCGTTAAGCACCCATGCCTCTGTCATTTCCGACTCGGCCTTCACTACTTGAATGTGTGCCAGCAAACCCTTTCTTGCTAGCGTCATACGCATCGAGAATTCCCAGTGGAAGTAGTTGTCGCTTCCCAAAACGACTTCAGCTTTCTTGCTGGCCATTGTGTAGGACATGGGGCGTTGGCGCAACAGCGGGTCTTGAACCGAAGTGCTGACCTTCCGTTAACCAAACTGACTTATTACCGAAACGAGACGATTTATCGTCAATTAAGACAACGTTCTCGATAACGGCGGCAGTACTATTGGCCCGGTAGGATTTACAGCCAATGAATAGGAGTCCCTGCCCTCACAAAAGTTTGGGACTTACGAATGGGCTCTCCTAAACACTGCTCTTGAGCGGCGGCGGCGTGGACGGCGGCGCTGCGGGGACGGCAGGCGCGGAGGAAACGAGAGCGGTTGTAGGTGGAGCTTGCGGCTGTTAACCTGTTGAGGAGGAGACCTTTGTAGTAGTCGGCAAAATGAAAAGTAAATATGTTTTAATGGTCCTTAGTTCGCAAACCTATTGCTACTTCTAAGCCAATCATTCTTATGGAACCTTAAAGAACACTTAAGAAGCTTCTGACGTCATCTAATGACGTCATTAGGATGACGTCATAATCAAACCGGTACCCTACTGGTATACTATGCTGGTCGTATTTAATATGCGGCGCTATATCAACACTAATCCAAAAGGGAGTGCAACGATTTCACCTTAAAAGCTGACAATATCTTACCAGCCTCTAATATTTTTATGCTTAACAGGCATTGAAGTGATAGACTTAAAGGGTGTAACACAAAAACTGCAAAAAGCTAAGGTCAAAATAAAGAGCAAGGTTCTTTTTTTTCCGGCTTTAGATTTTGCGGTTCAACTACGAGCTGTAGGAGCTATAAAGTAATCAATTGCGGAACGTTATTAGGCCATGTTTTTATGGAGAGGATATGCTTTAAATGCTTCCACACATTGTAGAGACTTTTTGACCCCCTATGGTAATGAACTACCGTTACAGTCAAACCGCTTCTCATATGGCTAAATTAGTTTTGTGATTGATTTAGCAAGACTTAAATGAATTTTGTTTAGCAAAATTATCGTATTCTCGTCAATTATAAAGCAAGATTGCAGCAAGATAGAAGATTGTTAAAATTTGAAGATAGATGTTGTTCACTGCATCTGGTTCTAAAAGCAAGAAGAGAAATTTATTGGAAGAACGAATTATTATATGCTCACATCGCAAGACCAGCAAAGCAACCTATTATCAAGCAAACTACATAAGATTCCACACGCATTTGCACAATTGCGATATCTCCAAACTGGACGAAAAAAACAAATGCATAACACCATTGGGATCTCCCATGTTCGTGTCAGCTCCGTGAGTAAGTAGCATCTGCATACTTCCGTTCCAAATATAGCTCTACGAAGCTGCTCTGCTTATGACTTCATTCATTAACGGTACGATGTACCTGATTGCTGGTACAGGGGTTTATAACTGTTCAAGTATCTTTTGAAAATTAGTAAATGTACTTTACGGAAATCATCATTTGAGAAATATCATGGATTCCCAATACATGTACTTTACGGAAATTATCATCTGAGAAATATCATGGATTCCCAATGTAAATTTCTCAGTTGGTAAGGCATTAATTTTACCAATTTTTTCCTTTTGTAATTGGAAATGAAGTATAAAAGTTCGGATCCTACAGTACATGTACTGGCATAAAAGATTAACCGAAGGTATGTCAGTTTTGCCTACGTTTACCTAAGTGAGAACCCTTCCGTTTCGAGCATATTTAAGCCAAACAATCCCCATTTCGTTGGCTCAAAAAGTGGTTTTCTTGGAACCACACCCAAATGGCACCACAATACCAACGATTGTAGCAACCAACAGCACAACAAAAACCCACGTGATAGCAGGTACTGACATTAGCCACAGATTGAACATGTAAGGACAAAAAAATTCGCAACAGCCGCGAACATACAGCTCATAGCAAACGGGTACGCTACTCCACGAGCGCGTACAACAGTATCAAAGTTTTCGAATGTATATGCATATACAGCACCAGGTGCCCGCCAATAATGCAGACACCAAGCATGACCCCATAATCACCACCATTCGGTGCCAAGGAAGGTAGCTCAAGACAACAGAAGTCACCGATGCTAACGTCGCAAAACGCACAAGCAACGGCTTACGATCCCAACTCGGTAGCACGTACGACGCCCACATGCAACCAATTACTTGCGACCCGCTCAACAAAGCAACTGTTTTCCAGCTTTCGTATATGTTAAATCCAAACATACTGATCAGTGTTGGAACGTACACACCCAATGCAAAAGTCGACATTGCCATGGTAGCCCACAAGATTCCCAGCACCATTACATGCGTAAATGGATCGGATCTCGTGACCAGAGGCACAGCGTCAACTGCGGTTGCTGATGGAGTCTCTAGGCTCTTAAGGTTGTCGTCTTTTGGTCTTACTCCTTGTCTTTGTTCCAGCATTTCCACCACTAACAAAGCTTCACTCATCCGACCCATAGAGGCTAACCACCGCGGAGATTCTGGAACACCAAAGTACAGCACTCCTACATAGAGCACACTGCCGCACAGAGTGAAGTAAGTTTCTCTCCATCCAAGCTTTGGTGCTAATCCGAAAGCTAGCAGTATGCCCACAACCCCACCAATGCCCGTGAAAGCTTCGAGCAAGGCAACCACACGGCCTTGTATGGGTCTTGGTGTCAATTCTTGCACCAAAACAGTAATTGCGGGTAGCTCACAACAGAGTCCAATACCAGCCTAAATTCTTGCTGCGATTAACTGAAACCCATTCTGTGCCATTGCCGACAATGCGAGACCAATAAGTGAAAGGGTCATGGCAAGCAACAGGACTAATCGCCGACCTAGAGCATCCGCACAAGAAGCAAAGAGTACCACACCAAGTGCTAACCATAGGAGAACACCGGAATTTAGTGCTTCTGATGCACTGTATCCCAAGTCTATGTCAGTGGCCACGAGATGTCGCGTGAACGTGAAGAGCACGATCTCAGCGGAATGAATCGCCCAGCAAATGCCAGTTAGTAGTATCAGACGACAGTAAAATCCGGTAAATCGAATATTTAGAGCATCCAAGCGTTGGTTCACGATTGCTAGCCCACAAGCATTGGAAGTTGATGATCGAGGCATTTCGACTGCAGCGTTTGACTCCATTGCGTGAGAACACCTTATCTTTTTCACGTATGGGAAAGTCGCAACATTTTCTGTTTCGTTAGGCCCGTTGGACAGTTTTCTTTCCGAGTCGGACGTATTATTTCACTCAAACGCTTTCAGAAAACTCTCGAAAATTCCTCGGATTCGCCCGAACCTTAAGTTACATAAATTAACCAGTATTGATCTAGATTAAAGCCTATGTTGCACTTCACATGATAATGTAAAGCCTATAGCGTTTCCCATCTTTAACGCTTTTCACTCCGAGATAAAATACGACTGTATGACTACAGTAACGGGGGCGGGTTAGTTGAATATCAGGCGACTTAAAAGGGGTTAGCGCCTCCATGGCATCTTCCGTATTGGCCACTATTTATTGACTGGCTTTTACTCGAAGTACTATACAATTTGCCATGATTCGTCGTGGCCCCGTTAGGCTTAGGCTTGGATCATCATGCTCTTCGATCGCCGTCTTGCGCGTGGTACGCCCCCTCCGCCCCTAGGTCAGCGGCCAAAACTTACGCTTCGGTTTATGCGCCGGCTTGTGCGTACATATTTCTCTGAATTGAAATCGTCTTAAGAAATATTGCCAAATAATTGAATGATCGGTTTAAGAGGGTACTGAAAGAAGTAGAAGTCGATATTCATAAAGTATTAAATTATGAATATATAAAACGTACTACAGTACAATATTTAAAGCAGTGTCAGCTAACCAAACTCGAAAAGATTATAAAATTATACAATAAATTACAATCATGGTATTTATGTTGACCTTGAAGGAGAACACGGATGGTGTTTGCTTGCGCGAGCTGTATGCACAGAATATTTGTCTTATAGAAGTAGGAGAGACGTTCTCACCACCTACGACACACGCTAACTTAAATCCTGTAAACTGCATTCAAATGCGACCGATAGCGGCTTTGCTAAACTGTTGGCTGTACGGAGGGGGGGGATGGCGCGGTTGACTGTCTGCAACTTCTTCATAGTACCTCTTACAGGTACGGTAATAGTACTTATTAATAAATGTCATCGCACCGTGAGAGTACGAGCGTCGTGGCTTTATTCATTGTGGTACATCGTACCTGTCTCACGGTACAGGGGGGGTCCGAATATCCTGTAGGGGGGGGCGAATAACATCTCCCGCTTTGAATATCTATCACTACAAACATCCAAGAACGCAAAACCTCTGATACGTGAAAGATGCGGTTGGTAACGATGCGACCGTACAAGGCAACGGCTGTGGAGGGCATTGCTACTGGATTCAACGGGCAACAAATTCTTCATGGAAACGAATGTATTTAAAAAATACATAAGCTCAGTGACCACTGTAAATATTATCATCATCGTCCGTCTTGGCCTTCTTTAGCATTCACAGGTGGTGGACTCAGACACACCTTTCAAGTTAAGACTCGAAATACCAACATCACTCATACACGCAACTCGCTTCAATCCCATCTGCAGACGCACGCGCGGAGACTGCATTTCACACAAAACACTGACGTTCTTCCGCCTTTCGTAGCACCTGCATCATTCATTAAACATTAGTTAGCAGTTATAGTTATTAAGTACATCAAAGCATGCATATGAACACTTACACTCGTCACGCTCAAAAAAAAACTGAGTGAATTTTCGTATCCATACGGAAACATGCCTATATCCAGAGAAGACACGACTATCATCGTGAAGGAGAAGAGGTCAAGATGACGACGTTAGTATTTTTTCCAATGAGAATCTCCCACGTATCACGATATACCAGACCGGAGGGGAGCTGAAAACTTAACGTGGTCAGGGGATGTGGGATAGAAAAAATGTCAGTGAGCCATTCCATCAATTTCACCCACCTATTCTTCGTTTACTACGTCTAGAAGCATTGCATAAATTTTGGCCGTCGCTTTCTCCAAGATTGTTGCTATTGGTAAGAGCGCGTTGGCGGAAAAAAACGTGAGAGTATCATCTTTCTCAATCTTGTTATTCGAGCTCTTGTAGAAAACCCATTCTTTAAAGCTTGTCACGATCCCATAGACAACATCCAATTTTCCAACTTCGGCCGCAACTTCCGCTCCGACTAATTCTTGAGCAGCACCATCAATGATATTTTCTCTTTTGGCTCCCACAATGTAAATGCTCTTGTGTCCATGCTTTAAAACAAACTCAAAACGTCCTTTTGCCTTCACATAGTCTCCTTTCAAAGTTTCTTCTGCATAAATCTGGATGCCACCATCGAACAATGAACACACTTGGACCAGTACTGGTGCGATTAACATGTTGAGAGTGACCTCCGTACAATTCTCCAAAGGAACACATTGTTTTAGCCGGGCATAATATTTCTTCAGCTCTCCTAGTAACTCATCTGGAATTTGTTGTTCTGCTTGTACATATGGTGTAATAGAGGAGGAAAACAAGGGCTTGACAGTTTCCCAAGTGATGGAAGAGAGGTTGGAAGATTGCTTTGCTTTTTTGTTGGTTGACTTGACGGGCTTAATTTCGGCTTCGGACAGGAGTCGATTCAATTCATCAAATCGTCGCTTCCTCTCTTCACTGGGGTGCACTGGTGGAGTGGTCTTACCATTTTCATCCGGCACAAGCGAAGGAGTCACAACCAAAAAGTGGATATGCTCTTTTCCGAGCTCTGGCATCCCCTCGAGAACATCCTCCAGCAAGGACGCTCCATCCAGTTCTTTGTCTTCATAAGTTAGCGCTTGGATTAGAGAAGTCAATTCCCCTTTTCTCATTTTCTTCACATGATCTGATCTTGCTTCGAGCCACGTTCCGTCACCCTTCTTAGCGAGGAATACTTTCAGATCAGGAGCATCGACCGACTTATGATTGTTCTGATTCTTTGTCTTGATATCGTCCTTCAGGTGGCCCACAGTCTTGACCGCATCGATATCGATTGGGAACTCGCTTCCCTTCTCTCCGACGAGTGCGCAGATTACTGTAATCATCCTTGACTTCTCTGGTGAATTGAAAAATGATTGCAATTTTGTCATGATTCTACAAGGTCGACTGCCTGTATTGATTGGTTGTGAATAGTCCAGGTAATTACCTGGTTTAAAGCTAACGTTAGTAGTAGTAAAGTGTAGGGCCTGTTCGGCAACGCCCAATATACGATTTTCTGCACCTTTTCTTAACCCAATTTCGATATGCTATTTTGTGTCGGAGTGTTCGGCACGCGATATTTGGGTCCAGATATGCTATTTGAAAAATCGCCGATTTCGGCGATTTTAAAACGCAATGCCGATGTTGGAGGGGTAGCCCTTAACACTGCATATTTTTAGTGACTACTAGTATACAGATTTTGTTAGTTAATGCTACAGAGTGAGCAAAAGGATGTATCTGTATGTAGGCCTTACGAAATTGTGGCATTCATGCTGTTTGCGATCACCAGGCCCAATTTTCACAAAAAAACTGTCTGTTTAGCTAGAGTTTTTACTTAGTCGCCCAGCGTCCTTGAGCTGCCTTGTTCCAATAGCAAGGACAATGTAACATGGTATACGGTACAGTATGAGAAAAGTTTACTGTTATATTCTATATATTCCCTACTGCGATAGTCGATGAATATCACATTTCGATACGATATTGTGGCACATCGGCTTCGTCGAACACGCGAAACCCAATTTCGAGCGAAATAGCAGATCCTATTGAGACCCGATTTCGTGGTAAATAGAATTTGAAAATAGCATTTTTGCCGAACACA
>MIQA02022432.1:0-10292 GCA_001887855.2 Sclerospora graminicola | reverse complement strand
ACGTGCGCGTTGCGGGTGAGGTTAGATCACCTAAAACAAACCCGTCGGGGGTCTTCCGGTAAGCCCAAAATGCGTCTTAGCGCGTCTTAACCGGGAAATAGATGAGCAAGAGGGAACTAATCAACCCTGTGCTCCCAATGACCGCACACGTGGCGGAGCGACTCTTTGCTTTAGGGGGAAAATCTAAACCTGTTATTATATATGCAAAGTCCTATACCTGTGTACCATACCTCAACTCATGCCTGACCTTTACTTCGAACCTATTTACTTCGTCGCACGGTTGCGTAACACTCTCCTGCCCATCCTGGCTGCACCTTCAAACTGACCTGTACCGATTCTGCCCCGATCATGACCCGACTCTTCAGAAGACCTTCAACCCATCCTGATCTTCAACAAACGACCTTGAAACCACTTGAGACCTGCTCTTCAGCACTTGTTCACTTCATATATAGTCCGCCCAAACCGAGAACTCACTTGTCCTTGCTTATCAACGCTGATCAAAGGCTGATCGGCCCTGATTATGATCGCCATAGTGCTCGACCAGGTGATCAGGTCTGATCGGGCCTGATCAGCCCTTGATCACCTCGGGAACGTCCAGGTTCATCATCATTACGACTCCATTCATCTTCCAAACCATACTTTCGATCTTAATGCACCGTCAGGATAACCATACCGCACTGATCTCGGCTGATCAGGCCTTGTCACATCATCTTCGGACTAATCAAAGGTTCACATCACTCGTATAACCTGTTAATCCACCTGCCCGATCTTCATTCATCATTTGATCTTCTTCCTCCGGGCATGACAAGCCGATCAGGCTGCAACCTTGTATCATAGCCGGCTTCCACCAATATACCGCTCGGAGATCGGCTGGTCACCTGCTCTTGGTATGCCATGTCAACCATCACCATTTTTATTATATCCACGAGAACTCCACTTAGTGACTGTGACAACGATCGTGATCGTGATCTTCATCATTCCGCCAGTGCCTGGGACCGGGCTTAACGACCATACTTGGCTAACTCTTCCGCATCGTAAAGATCCGTTGGCCACCACCTTTTCTTCTTACTCGCGATCGACCTTTTCCCACCCATCAACCGTCATATGTTGATGGGTGTTCTATCATCACCAATCATCGGCCATGTGTGGTCCACTTCAATCCAATATTTCCCGATCGCTTCACCACAATGCGCCTTGCTTGCCAGGTCGGCGCAGCAGCTAGGTTGCCCTGACACTCCCACTCGGCTTCAGCGTCGTCAGAAGGGTAAGCCGGTTGATGGGTCCCACGGATAAGGTCGTTAACCTGCCCAAACCGAACGTTTTTTGGGGTGTCCCTCTCAGCTACTTGGCGCATTATTACGATGAGGGCTTCAAGAAGGTGCTCACGTGTGACGTCATTTGCCACCATCTGCAAGCGAAGTTTGCGGAAGACATCGTCAACGCGAATCTTGCACACGTCAGTGGAAGCGATAGCAACGGCTTTAATCGCAGCGCATTTGAACTCGCGAGCGGAAAATCTGTTCTCCATGGATTGATAGTAAAACAAGGAGTGGTTGATGGCGGAATATATATCGTTGGGGTAAGAATGCGTACACGAATGGCTGCAAATTAAAGGTTTTATTAACGTATTATGTTGTTTGCAGATGAATAAAAGATGAAATTTGCAATGCATATTCGGCGTTGTGTTTTTGCTGTCGTGATCGCTCAATTCGTGGTTAGTTTTGGCGTCCGATTTCGGAGTTAGCCTTCATGTACGCGGAGGGTATTTACGATTTGTCTGACGGCGCAACTTCAAGAACGTCGTGGCTGTCGCGTGGTGCAGGGTCGACAAACGCTCCTAAGGCTAGACGACCCTTGTACTCGTCACGAGTCGATTGAGTTTCCCGCTCTTGTGCAGCGCGCGCATGTGCTTCAGCACCGAGCTGCCTCCAGTCGACTTGATGTTGTACTGAGCGAGCAGGTCAAGCACCGCACGCTCAGCCTTCTGACCCAAGCGAATGACGTCGTCACGGTATGTTGGACACGAGGGATCAAGCACGAATCCTTGCGCGCAAAAGAGATTCATGTACGCTATGCCTCTGAACGCCTTTTACGGTCTGTTGTCACGCTCCAGAGACGTGGTTTTCCGGCGTACCACTCGTACCATACCGACGGCAGGTGAGCTGCTGGTGTTTTCTTTCTTGGAACTTGTGATGACGCGCTAACATCAGCTTTTTCCGTTGTGTTAAGGTGCTTCGATAGGTTGCGCGTGCAACCTGCCTTCGCCTCCAAGACTTCGAGACGGTTGACGAGAAGTCGATTCGTCTCCAGTAACTCCCGAATAAGAGCCGTTTGATAATCATTTGTTGTTATATTTTTGTTGGGTCGTCTCGTCTTGCTTCCTTCATTTGCGTGTAGGCGTCTTCAAGTGCCATCGAGAAACGAACCAACTCGTCCCGTCCAATACGAGAAACGACCGCACAACTGTCCACTCGTTCGATTATAGGGCCGTTGCGTGAAGACAGCGAAGCGTTAGTAGTGCTCGCAGTAATCGTGACGTAAAGACGTCCAGAACTTCCGTGCTCACGTTTAAACGGGGATTCTGAAGACCAGTGCAAGTGTTGAAGAGCAGTGACTGGAAGGTACGTATCTTACTTTCCGCTTGGACATCGAGGACATCAAGTCCATCTAGTGGTACGTGCGCGTGGGAGTCCCAACCACTCAGGGATTTCGATACACGCTGGTCTTCTTGGGTGGTATTAAACACATATGACCAAATGTGTTGCAGACAGGTTCCAGCCACCGCGATCTGAAATCCACTGCATACTCATTCGGATACGCCGTTTGCGTGCTGTGCACCGCCGCGCCGAAACGAGTGTGACGTCAGAGCTGCGTGTACGCCGGCGGGTTTGCTGATCCGTCCAAGCAAACGATTAATGGATTCCAGGTGGCGGTGGAGCTTTCCTTGGCTTCTTCGATGTCGAAGTCGTAGCTGCGTCAACCTTCGAGTTGGCCGCCTCAGGTTGTTCGGCTTGAAGCAGCAGCTCTATGAGCGGAAGGGTTTCTATTGACTCAAGGTCAATTTTCGTAGGTGGTGGGCGCACATGATCCAGAAGCTGGTGGCAAGGTGCTGTCTGCATTGCAAGCGCGATGGCGATCGCAAGGACCGGGCAAGTCGTCACGTCATTGTCAGGTTATAAGGTAAGCCCTTGCTGATCAGTTGTCTTGATTCGGACGAGTCGAAGAAACAATTTTTTCCAGAACACACTGACAGGCTCTCTTTCTGAACCAGGCTGAAGTCTGAAGCACGACCAAAGACATACGAAAGAGTAGCAAGTAGCGCGGCATCCTGGCAGTCCGTCGGTGATGTAGCGTTCACATATAGATATTTAACTAATTCAGACAAAAAAATTGGTACATGCCGGTGCATGCTTAGTGACACCACCTTGGTCTCTTTTTGACATGTGCCTCTCAAGAATACGCCCCATTTCGATAAGACGAATCTCAATCGCGGCATGGCACTCAGGGAAAGCCCCAACAACCACTTCTTCACGTGTCGAAAATACGACATAACCATATTGGTTGAGAGCATTTTCTCCTTCACCCCAGCTTTAAATGCCAGGAGCAAAGCAAACTTGTTCATTACAACACTCAATGACTTACCGCTAGGACTCTTATACATGCAATCAAATACTTTTTCTAAAGCAACACCCTCTAACTTTAGAAACTTCTTAAATGCATTTACACCCACAGAGCGTGCATTCTGCATGTTCTGGGGTTGAAGTGCGTCGACACT
This sequence comes from Sclerospora graminicola, assembly GCA_001887855.2. Classification (NCBI taxonomy): domain Eukaryota; phylum Oomycota; class Peronosporomycetes; order Peronosporales; family Peronosporaceae; genus Sclerospora; species Sclerospora graminicola. Next base: position 6,517 of record MIQA02022432.1, on the reverse strand, counting down.
CATGAACTCCTATCTGAAAGATGTAAAATATGCAAGTTAACCGCAACCCTCTTGGATTGTCGGAAATATGTCGTAATCCGCAACTGTCTTGGAATTTGTATGGCGGACTACATATTTGCCGTTTGGTTCCGACAAAATCTGTCGGAGGCCTGTCGGAACCATCTACTGAAATTTGATTGGTCAAAATAGGCCCGCTATGGGGCTGTATAGACTCATTATTGGTTTAAAAAGTGTGTATCGCTCACTGATTTGGTAAAATGCTATATACAAATTTCAAGTGATGTCGGATAAACGATCATATTTATCCATAGTATCAATCTAAATTCATTTCACGGACAGTTTTAACCTTACTTTTCAACTTATTAATACAACTTAAGTAAAACAAAATGGTGGACCTCTAATTCAATTTCAAATCATTTGTTGTACCGTGTCATGTGATAGAGAAAGAAGGAGACTTGTTTGCATGACATAATGTTATAGCCCATATTGCGCATGTAAGAGTTGACAAATACTCAATGGTTCAACAGACAAGTAGTGGAGCTTGATTTTCAAGCAAGAATCGACGAAAAAAGCTGCATACCTCGTCGCACACTTCATGGCATGGGACGAGTAAAGTTCGAATAAACGTCGTCAAAGAAGCAAAAAGCGACTTAACAACTTTATGTGCCAGATGTAATTTACTGTATCATCACATTCGATTACGACTTAGTACTACAGTAGTAACTTGTAATTTTGCTGAACCTTTCTATTTCTACCAATTAAAGTTAAATAATTGGGCTAGCCTAGAGCGCACCCACCAATCTCAGCACTCAGTAATAGACTCGAAGAAGCAGTAACTTACTGTACTTCTTAAGAACGTCGTTTGAAATGCCATAAAGACCAGCGCAACGGTTCGTCAAAATGGCAAAACGAAGAGCGGATGCAGCGATCCACACACACTCTTGGCTTACTTCCTTAATGGTATCGAACGTATGCTTCTCACTCTGGGGCATCACAATGAAATATTGCTTTGGCACACTTATGAGTGCTTGTCAAACTAAATCAATATAACCTGCTCTTCGTTACCTGTAAGTATTCGATCATCCGTTCCGGCGTGACATTCATTCGTGCAGTAGCAAAAGCCGACTTCTTGTAGCTTTGGATTACATTCAGGGCCTTTTTTGTAAATGCTTCATTATTGCTACGCGCTGCTCTCACCTATATTTGGGTGGTATCATTTGCTCGGCGCTGTCGCTGTCGTCGAAGTTGTTTTACAACAGTTCTATGTCAGAAGTTTTACATTTGCTACGTGTATTGTAAATTTTGTGTGATACTGTGTTCACAAATCATTTCATTCAGAATTAATCACTATAACCCCCACCCCTAGTCGGTGCCGATGTTTGGATGCTGTTCAGATTTTGGGTGGGTGCGCTCTAGGCTAGCCCTAAATAATAGCAGAACTGTTCGCTGTGTGCGGACATTGCTATCAGCTAGGGGCTACTAATTAACAATGCAAGTAAACTCACGTCCCACTATAATGGGCGAACAGCCGCAAGTGAAGCATACCATCGTTACTTATGGTTCGTGCCATCGTATAAGTCAAGTTCCAACAAAAATCAATCTGCCCCATCTTTAACGAACAACCACAAAAAGTGGATAATGTTGGCTGTCGACCTTATAGTGACGTACTTACCTTTTAATTTTCCAGAACCTTCGCAGGTTGAGGTGACCATATTAATACAATAACTGCTAATATAAAAATTAACAATGAAATAAATACCGGATCTTGTATGGTATTTGTACGCGGGTCTCTTTCATCGCAGCGCCGGTGCTGCACGCTGTACATGTTTTGCGTACCCCAAATGCTCCATTTATGCTTGAATATGTCCTCGTTTTATAATCTTACCAGCCAGCACCCATGTTGAATGTTAATGTCTAATCAAACGAAGCGATCAAAGAAGTAACATTGCAATATGTTGATGTTATTCAAGAAACTTTCGCGGACTATTTGGCGCTAATTTTAACAACCTTGCTTGAACGTTGCAGGATAGTCATCCGAGCGTTCGTGGACATAGATTTCACATATAAGGTCACCCTTTGAGTCAACGGACATGCGCATGTATCAGAATAAAGCCAAGGCAACATTGCGACTCTTCATTTGTATGGTCTCAACGGCTGGACGTCCACCAACCAACCACAATGTCGCCGTTTTTTTCTCAGTCGAAATTTGTATACAGTAATCAAGTATTGTACGTATTGCAAAAATCACAATAACATCGTTAAGTCTCATTCCTAAATTCGATTGATGGCAAACGGTGCCAGACCATTATTGTGTTACCCTACACGTCCTGGAAAGCATTCACAAAACGCAGCACTCGGACGTAAACAGAGACCCGTCGCTATCCAAACTTCAAGTTGTGAAGAAGAGACAGAACAGGGCTTCGTGTCTGCAAACGTTACAGTTAGAGAAAGAGAGCGTTAGAGAAAGAGTGGCAAGTAAAAACGCATTGGCTTTGCGATCTTTTTGGTTGGCTGGAAGCGGTCCGTTCGGATGACAAACGACAAGCCGACTCATCTCGTGGTCACGAAGAGCCCCAAGATGGCATTCACACTAAACAAGAACAAGAATTGGAGAGCCAATTATTTGCGTGCACTGAATATTTTTACTCCGGATTTAATGACATCGATGCGAAGACGTCATGGAGAAGGCATCGGCAGTCAACGGATGAGCAATGGTCAGCCGAAACCTGTTCCAATGACCGGGTTACGTTCTAATGTTTTTCGAACCCGAAAGTTGACGTCGAAAAGGGATTTTATCATGGCTGATCAAGTGTCAGCCCCGATAGAGATTCCCACGAGAAACTTAATGACAGCTCCCAAACTGCGACATGCAACATTTGCGTTAGAAACTTGTGAGGAGTGTCAACCCTCGACAGAGCTGAACCGGTCGATGGTGCAGTTGTTGTCATGGGAAGAACCTTGTGTAATGCTGGATCATGGTGGCTGGCCGCTCGAGATCGAGAAAAGCAGTAGGAACAACGAGGATATGAGTACGCAGTGTACTATCAAATCATGGAGGTCTTTACGTCAAGACGATATAGGGGAAGTGTGTGAAGACACGGAGGATGAAGACATGGACGACATGACGAGTTATGAGGATGACGAGGATGACATATTTATGATGGAGGTCGACGGTATCTCTAAAGACGGAGATAACGGGCTTAGAGACAATCGAGGGAGCAAGGATAGGTACTCATCAGGCGCAATGCAGTGTCGACCGAGTAACTCTACCGTTTTCGATGACGATCAAGAAGTTGACGTCGTGACGCCCCTTTCTGCTTCGTTCGTACCGCCACACCAAATGGTGGAGCGGGGATGTTTTTCGTTAGGATTGCGTGACAAGCTCAAGCGAAAGCCGGTCACGAGACACAAGAACGAAGTTGCCGAGGTCGAAAAGGGACGAAAGGAATGAAATTAGAAATTAGTGAAAAACTGACATTAAAACCCAAAAGTGAGCGATTAAGTACATTGGAATACACGACACGACACAAGAAACGGCACGTTTTTCCTACATTCTAATTGTACTGTCGTCGGTGGAATATGAAAACCACGACGACGTATGCGACCCTTGGCGTGGTGTCTCTAACCCACTCTCTAAATTCGTGGAACTGGCGGCTAATTGATAGACACAGGATGTGCGCGTTTTGGGCACATTTTTAAACACCTTTTTCCGTCGCGCCACTTGTTCCGGTAACACTTCAAACACCGCGACGTGCATATTAATGTGCGGAATCCGATAATCATAGAGATAATAGAGAAAGGATTTAATCGCGAGCGTCTCTTTATGTGTCATTAACCAGTCGGCCGTTCGTTGAGTGACTAAAATCTGGCCCCCCGCCCCCAAATCACTCACTTCCCCTGCAATAACTTCAGACGCTCCCGTGTATACGGTTTTCCCCGTCACAACATGGGGGCTCTGATGCAACTGACCATCTGATCCCAAGGCATCATGAATCCCCATACGCACACGCAAGCCACGGAAAATCAGTCGCCGGCCTGCTCGCTGTTTCTTGGTCGCCGGGACGAGCCCATGGAGCTCTTTTGGCCACGCAGCTTCGAGTAATTGCAATTGAACGTCTAAACAATAAGACACGGCTTCTCGGATCGTATGAAACGCGAGTTGAAATGAATCGCCCGCGGTGGTGATTTCATATCCCCGATACGGCGTCAAGAGTGACCGGAGAATGTCATCGTGCACTTGAATTGCTCGTTGCATGATCTTGCCATTGTCAATGGCCCATAAAGCACTGGAAGATTCAATGTCCGTGACAACAAAGACGGGATTCAAGACGGGAGGTCGCATGACGGAAATGTACCGAGTACGGACACAGGGCGTCTCGTCGTGATGCGAGTCGATCACTAATTGAATGCGAGTGTTTTCCGGGATACAAACACCACAGAAACGGAGCGTGCACGATAAGCTACAGCCTGTACAAAAGGCGAGAGCCAATCCCGTGGCATCATAGAGCACTTGACTCATGCCAATATACAACGTCATGATGGTTTTCGTTCCCGAAGAAGACGAGAAAGTAACAAGGGACGTAAATTCGTATTGAAGCGCAAAGAAAACATAAGCCAGCATCATCCATTTCAGTCGCTGGTAGACGGGAGAAGCCTCGAATTGCCCGTTAATGGCTTCAACATGTCGCCCTTTGCATTTCAAGCGAAAGAGAACGACAACCATATAGAGAAGCGAGAGAATCTGCATCATGTAAATGCACACGGCTAATCGGTATGTATACTGACAATATCCCTTGCCCAGGATGGTCAATACAATAATTGCACTTAAAAAGCACAGAATCAACGCATGACCGACAATCATGTACAGTCGAATCTTCGCCTGTTCTTTAAGTAACCCTCTATCCATTGACTTGATGGCAATTTTAGATAATTCATAAGTTAAGGGAAGGACCCAAAACGCCGTCGCAAAGTGCAACACATCACAGAAACACGCAATGAGCGTGGGAAAATTCGTTGTTGCAGCCTCGAATTCCGATGTGGCATATGGACGCATTCGGGCGAGTTGAGTGTCCGATAAGGGAACAATATTTGTGTCATTCTCAAGCGGTACGACAAGCACCCAGACGTAAAAACTTGCCCGTGCAATCGTGAATAACCAAAGATAGAGAAAAAACGTGACAAACAACCAGCGAACACTGGAAACGCGAAAATCCCAGTCTCGGTACAATTTGATCGTAATGAGCAATGTCGAAATATTGGAAAGCGAAATTGAAGTCAACCCAAGGATACTCCATACTAAAAGCTCCATGAGCTGAGTTGGAAACAATGGAGCAGATAGAGGACTTTGTGCTCAAATTCGCGCAAAAGCATACGCAGTATTGAGTTATTGCCAATTACTCCGTCGTTTGAAACGACGTGTACCAGGTTTTTATATCAATGTGTTTGGTTTGTTAACCAAAGAGCTATCCCATCTGGTTAAACTGTACACTCTTGAGTTGATTACTGGAAGGACGCATACTTAGTATTGATTATGAGAGGCACTTTCGTCTAAATTCACGCAAGTGCCTTTTCATCTCACCACGGTATAGCCAACTCGCTATTAGTAACTTTCGTCTTCATGTAACGAACTCATGAGGATAGGTGCAAACTATTTGTCGGCTGTATCTTTGTCTAAGTATAGATAAAGTCGGTCCACGACTTGAGCTTTTTCGTATCGTCTTCTTGTACTGTTAGCAACGAAAATGACAAAGAATCAGATTCATGACCTGATGGCAAAAATTACTCGTAGTTTTCAAAAAGTGAGGCGAAGTGCCAGCGGCGTCGTCATCTGATGCCCTATCCACGTTGGAAGCGTTTGACTTCGAAATAACAACTTCAATTTTTCTCTTATGTGGAATCTTGCCGCCTACGACAGTATAAAATCTATAAAAATTGACTCAGTGTGCGTGAGATTTTTTAATTAAAATAGTACACGGTGAAAGCGAGAGAGTCAGATTCATAGCACGTGCTGTTTCGTTGAGCTGCTGCTGCCATTACATAGGTCGGGAGCGAAACGATGACTGGACAGTATTCATACTAAAGAGTGAAGTTCTACATCAACCCTTAATCACTCAGTAAAAACTAAACCCTCAACGAATACAGCTGCTACATAAAAAAACTGAATACATGTATCACGTATAGCAACTTTTAAAGGAATTGTCAAGTCTTGCTTGCTAGAAGTAAAAATGTTAGTAAAACCGAATTTGCGCTCGTTCCTGTTTCTCTCCACGATCCATTGAAAACGTTGCGAGTCTTGAGAGCTCGTAGCGACCCAAAACGTGAGACCAAAGAGCGACGTATAGCCAATGATAATCAAAGCCGTGATCCAGCCATTCTGTCCTTGAATTAACTTGAGGACAGCACTCGTTCCCATTAGATGGCAACGAGCCATCGCACGCACACTGGAAGGACGGACGAGCGTTGCAGTCTTTGCACAGTTTCGCAAGGACAATTCCAGAGCTTGCAATAACGCTGGTAT
>MIQA02022430.1:0-30450 GCA_001887855.2 Sclerospora graminicola | reverse complement strand
CAAGAATGAGTATTTTGGAAACATTCCACGAGCGTATCGATTTGAAATAAGCCACCCTCCATGACATCAGCTGAAGTTCGGCGTACGTCACGAAATGATAGTTTTCTTTCACGATGAAGTCTACTCGGCAACGGCCCGTCTCTTACAACCTGGCTGTCTGCGCGCGCTCGTGGACGAGTTCTTATCAAGACATATATAATGTTCTCGTGCCTCCAAACCTAAAAGCGCGCTAGTTGGTGTGCCTTTTCTTCTGCGTGTCATTGAGAGATTTTCAGCTTCGAGTCAAGTCGATAAACACGAATGACTGTGCGCCACATGGTGAAACGTTTCGAACGCATGATCGCTTTGGCGCTTGTTGCTCGACAAACCAAACTAGTATCCAGAAAGCAACAAAGCCAAAGGTCTGATAAACTACTATGATCGAATGGCAATGGATCAAAGGAAGCAACAGCCTCACTAAAGGAAGAATCGAGAATTTAGCAATGCGTCAGTGCTCTAACCTAAGCGTATGTCACGCTCACGACCTGTATGGTCGTGCGCTCCGCGATGGCGTCGATAACCACCACATAACGGTACTTCGGGTTCGCGGTGCCGCAATCAGCGCGTATTGTACTCGCAAGAATGAGTATTTTGGGAACATTCCACGAGCGTATCGATTTGAAATAAGCCACCCTCCATGACATCAGCTGAAGTTTGGCGTACGTCACGAAATGATAGTTTTTTTTCACGATGAAGTCTACTTGGCAACGGCCCGTCTCTTGCAACCTGGCTGTCTGCGCGCGCTCGTGGACGAGTTCTTATCAAGACATATATAATGTTCTCGTGCCTCCAAACCTAAAAGCGCGCCAGTTGGTGTGCCTTTTCTTCTGCGTGTCATTGAGAGATTTTCAGCTTCGAGTCAAGTCGATAAACACGAATGACTGTGCGCCACATGGTGAAACGTTTCGAAAGCATAATCGCTTTGGCGCTTGTTGCCTCGACAAACCAAACAAGTATCCAGAAAGCAACAAAGCCAAAGGTTTGATAAACTACTATGATCGAATGGCAATGGATCAAAGGAAGCAACAGCCTCACCAAAGGAAGAATCAAGAAGTGAGCAATACTTCAGTGCTCCAACCTAAGCGCATGTCACGCTCACGACCTGTATGGTCGTGCGCTCCGCGATGGCTTCGATAACCACCACATAACGGTACTTCGGGTTCGCGGTGCCGCAATCAGCGCGAATTGTACTCGCAAGAATGAGTATTTTGGAAACATTCCACGAGCGTTTCGATTTGAAATAAGCCACCCTCCATGACATCAGCTGAAGTTTGGCGTACGTCACGAAATGATAGTTTTCTTTCACGATGAAGTCTACTCGACAACGGCCCGTCTTTTGCAACCTGGCTGTCTGCGCGCGCTCGTGGACGAGTTCTTATTAAGACATATATTATGTTCTCTTGCCTCCAAACCTAAAAGCGCGCTAGTTGGTGTGCCTTTTCTTCTGCGTGTCATTGAGAGATTTTCCAGCTTCGAGTCAAGTCGATAAACACGAATGACTGTGCGCCACATGGTGAAACGTTTCGAACGCATGATCGCTTTGGTGCTTGTTGCCTCGACGAACCAAACTAGTATCCAGAAAGCAACAAAGCCAAAGGTCTGATAAACTACTATGATCGAATGGCAATGGATCAAAGGAAGCAACGGCCTCACTAAAGAAGAATCAAGAATTGAGCAATGCGTCAGTGCTCTAACCTAAGCGTATGTCACGCTCACGACCTGTATGGTCGTGCGCTCCGCGATGGCGTCGATAACCACCACATAACGGTACTTCGGGTTCGCGGTGCCGCAATCAGCGCGTATTGTACTCGCAAGAATGAGTATTTTGGGAACATTCCACGAGCGTATCGATTTGAAATAAGCCACCCTCCATGACATCAGCTGAAGTTTGGCGTACGTCACGAAATGATAGTTTTTTTTCACGATGAAGTCTACTTGGCAACGGCCCGTCTCTTGCAACCTGGCTGTCTGCGCGCGCTCGTGGACGAGTTCTTATCAAGACATATATTGTGTTCTCGTGCCTCCAAACCTAAAAGCGGGCCAGTGGTGTGCCTTTTCTTCTGTGTGTCATTGAGAGATTTTCCAGCTTCGAGTCAAGTCGATAAACACGAATGACTGTGCGCCACATGGTGAAACGTTTCGAAAGCATGATCGCTTCGGCGCTTGTTGCCTCAACAAACCAAACAAGTATCCAGAAAGCAACAAAGCCAAATGTCTGATAAACTACTATGATCGAATGGCAATGGATCAAAGGAAGCAACAGCCTCACTAAAGAAATAATCAAGAATTTAGCAATACGTCAGTGCTTCAACCTAAGCGCATGTCCGGCTCACGACCTGTAAGGTCGTGCGCTCCGTGATGGCGTCGATAACCACCACATAACGATACTTCGGGTTCGCGGTGCCGCAATCAGCGCGAATTGTACTCGCAATAATGAGTATTTTGGAAACATATCACGAGCGTATCGATTTCAAAAAGGCCACCCTCCATGGCTTCAGCTGAAGTTTGGCGTATGTCACGAAATGATAGTTTTCTTTCACGATGAAGTCTACTCGGCAACGGCCCGTCTCTTGCAACCTGGCTGTCTGCGCGCGCTCGTGGACGAGTTCTTATCAAGACATATATTATGTTCTCGTGCCTCCAAACCTAAAAGCGCGCCAGTTGGTGTGCCTTTTCTTCTGCGTGTCATTGAGAGATTTTCCAGCTTCGAGTCAAGTCGATAAACACGAATGACTGTGCGCTACATGGTGAAACATTTCGAAAGCATGATCGCTTTGGCGCTTGTTGCCTCGACAAACCAAACAAGTATCCAGAAAGCAACAAAGCCAAAGGTCTGATAAACTACTATGATCGAATGGCAATGGATCAAAGGAAGCAACAGCCTCACCAAAGGAAGAATCAAGAATTGAGCAATACGTCAGTGCTCCAACCTAAGCGCATGTCACGCTCACGACCTGTATGGTCGTGCGCTCCGCGATGGCGTCGATAACCACCACATAACGGTACTTCGGGTTCGCGGTGCCGCAATCAGCGCGAATTGTACTCGCAAGAATGAGTATTTTGGGAAACATTTCACGAGCGTATCGATTTGAAATAAGCCACCCTCCATGACATCAGCTGAAGTTTGGCGTACGTCACGAAATGATAGTTTTCTTTCACGATGAAGTCTACTCGGCAACGGCCCGTCTCTTGCAACCTGGCTGTCTGCGCGCGCTCGTGGACGAGTTCTTATCAAGACATATATTATGTTCTCGTGCCTCCAAACCTAAAAGCGCGCCAGTTGGTGTGCCTTTTCTTCTGCGTGTCATTGAGAGATTTTCCAGCTTCGAGTCAAGTCGATAAACACAAATGACTGTGCGCCACATGGTGAAACGTTTCGAAAGCATGATCGCTTTGGCGCTTGTTGCCTCGACAAACCAAACAAGTATCCAGAAAGCAACAAAGCCAAAGGTCTGATAAACTACTATGATCGAATGACAATTGATAAAAGGAAGCAACAGCCTCACCAAAGGAAGAATCAAGAATTGAGCAATACGTCAGTGCTCCAACCTAAGCGCATGTCACGCTCACGACTTGTATGGTCGTGTGCTCCGCGATGGCGTCGATAACCACCATATAACGGTACTTCGGGTTCGCGGTGCCGCAATCAGCGCGAATTGTACTCGCGGGAATGAGTTTTTTAAAACCTCGTCCACGAGAGCGCGCAGAACGGCCAGGTTTCAAGCGACGGGCCGTGGACGAGTAAACCTCATCGTGAAAGTAACACTCATCGTTATAGGAATATCATTTTGTGACATACGCAAAACTCTAGCTGAAGTCATGGAGGGTGGCTTATTTCAAGTCGATACGCTCGTTGAATTTCCCTAAATACTCATTCTTGCGAGTACAATTCGCGCTGATTGCGGCACCGCGAACCCAAAGTACCGTTATTTGGTGGTTATCGACGCCATCGCCGAGCGCACGACCATACAGGTCGTGAGCGTGACATGCGCTTTGGTTGGAGCACTGACGTATTGCTCAATCCTTGATTCTTCTTTTCGTGAGGCTGTTGCTTCCTTTGATCCATTGCCATTCGATCATAGTAGTTTATCAGACATTTGGCTTTGTTGCTTTCTGGATACTTGTTTGGTTTGTCGAGGCAACAAGCGCCAAAGTGATCATGCTTTCGAAACGTTTCACCATGTGGCGCACAGTCATTCGTGTTTATCGACTTGACTCGAAGCTGGAAAATCTCTCAATGACACGCAGAAGAAAAGGCACACCAACTTGCGCGCTTTTAGGTTTGGAGGCACGAGAACATAATATATGCCTTGATAAGAACTCTTCTACGAGCGCGCGCAGACAGCCATGTTGCAAGAGACGGGCCGTTGCCGAGTAGACTTCATCGTGAAAGAAAACTATCATTTCGTGACGTACGCCAAACTTCAGCTGATGTCATGGAGGGTGGCTTATTTCAAATCGATACGCTCGTGGAATGTTTCCAAAATACTCATTCTTGCGAGTACAATTCGCGCTGATTGCGGCACCGCGAACCCGAAGTACCGTTATGTGGTGGTTATCGACGCCATCGCGGAGCGCACGACTATACAGGTCGTGAGCGTGACATGCGCTTAGGTTGGAGCACTGACGTATTGCTCAATTCTTGATTCTTCCTTTGGTGAGGCTGTTGCTTCCTTTGATCCATTGCCATTCGATCATAGTAGTTTATCAGACCTTTGGCTTTGTTGCTTTCTGGATACTTGTTTGGTTTGTCGAGGCAACAAGCGCCAAAGCGATCATGCTTTCGAAACGTTTCACCATGTGGCGCACAGTCATTCGTGTTTATCGACTTGACTCGAAGCTGGAAAATCTCTCAATGACACGCAGAAGAAAAGGCACACCAACTGGCGCGCTTTTAGGTTTGGAGGCAAGAGAACATAATATATGTCTTGATAAGAACTCGTCCACGAGCGCGCGCAGAACGGCCAGGTTTCAAGCGACGGGCCGTGGACGAGTAAACCTCATCGTGAAAGTAACACTCATCGTTATAGGAATATCATTTTGTGACATACGCAAAACTCTAGCTGAAGTCATGGAGGGTGGCTTATTTCAAGTCGATACGCTCGTTGAATTTCCCTAAATACTCATTCTTGCGAGTACAATTCGCGCTGATTGCGGCACCGCGAACCCGAAGTACCGTTATGTGGTGGTTATCGACGCCATCGCGGAGCGCACGACCATACAGGTCGTGAGCGTGACATGCGCTTAGGTTGGAGCACTGACGTATTGCTCAATTCTTGATTCTTCTTTTGGTGAGGCTGTTGCTTCCTTTGATCCATTGCCATTCGATCATAGTAGTTTATCAGACCTTTGGCTTTGTTGCTTTCTGGATACTTGTTTGGTTTGTCGAGGCAACAAGCGCCAAAGCGATCATGCTTTCGAAACGTTTCACCATGTGGCGCACAGTCATTCGTGTTTATCGACTTGACTCGAAGCTGGAAAATCTCTCAATGACACGCAGAAGAAAAGGCACACCAACTGGCGCGCTTTTAGGTTTGGAGGCACGAGAACATAATATATGTCTTGATAAGAACTCGTCTACAAGCGCGCGCAGACAGCCAGGTTGCAAGAGACGGGCCGTTGCCGAGTAGACTTCATCGTGAAAGAAAACTATCATTTAGTGACGTACGCCAAACTTCAGCTGATGTCATGGAGGGTGGCTTATTTCAAATCGATACGCTCGTGGAATGTTCCCAAAATACTCATTCTTGCGAGTACAATTCGCGCTGATTGCACGTCACAAAATGACATTAGCTGGGGCAGGGTCTCGGCCAGCACGCTCAATTTGACTCGGCGATCGCCGGCTCCACGTCAATATTCGAGAAGGCGTCCGGTACTCCGGTTTGTTCAACTAGTTTACCAATCCAGTCGGTCAGTCCAACTGGTTGATCCATAACCTTCCGCACTTGCTATTTTCCTAACATCTTAGTAATGATAACCTCAAAATATTGATGTTTGCGTATCAATGCCTTAATGGTGACTATGACCAATTGTCTCCGAACTTCCCAGGACTGACCGTTCGTAATGTCAATAATCTCAAATAGATCAATGAGGCGTTTTTGTTCCTTTTTCTGACAGTACCAGTAATTTATGCATAGGCCAAGCGTTTCGCTGGTGCTTTGAACAATCGCATAAACAGTCGCTGCATAAGATCCAACCACATCTGGTATCTTGGTTGGGTTTTAGTAAATCTTGTAGCACTTGGGTCACAGTGTCTACCAATTCCTGTAAAGTTGGTGGTTTTCGTTGCACCTGTTCTGCTGGGCGTTTCTGCTCTAGATTAACAAAGTGTCCCCAATGGGGGAGGTTGTTTATATAATTTCCCCCCCTTCCCTACTTCGTTCATTGGTGTGTCCATCAAATAAATTGGTACTTCTCAAGCGCAAGTTCAGAGTCTGGCTTAGAATCGTACACTATCTCATCAATAACCGACTTCTCCTGCTCCGTGACATGTGAGCTACCTTGGTCATTGTCTTTCCACCTCTGAGGAGGATCATCCCCGTCCCCTGGATTTACCCCGGTCTCACTCATAACGCTTATAGTAGCTGCTTTTGGGTAAGTCCGTAAAACTGGTCAGTTTCTTGCGTACTTACCGGCAAGCTCGGATCTGGCGGAGACAATTTGCTTGTTATACAAATTGCACAGACTAGGTGCTGGGTATGGTTATCTTTTTTTGCATAGCACAGCTGTAAAATGACGTCTGTAAGATATCCCAACTTTCGCAAATTTTGCCCATCTCTCGCTTGGATCTACATTTTGAGTCGGGAGTGCCTGATGAAGTGTGTCGCGCTTACTGATCTACACACGTATTTATTGTTCTTTTGTCGGTCGTCCGACTTCGATAACTGCGTAGTCCCTGGAGTAAACATTCACGTCACATAGCCTTCTGTCCAAGCCTGAAAGAGTTTTGCCGTTTGCTTTGATAAAAATCAGCGTGCGTTGTAATGATTGAAAATAGGATCCATTTCGCAGTTTGCACCCATGCCTCTGGTGTACTGGTCGGTAAATGGTAGTCGTGTTACAACGTCACCTGGTCAGATCTGGCACTGTTTCTGCCACGATTCCTGCCATGCCGTGCCTTCCTGCTGAGAGCTGGCTGGTGCGGACCCTTTGTATCAGGCTAGCTGTTACTGGCTTACACTGTAATAATGCAGTGAGGAATCGTGCAATAAGTTAGAACCAAATGTAATTTAGTCCTCCTTAGTTTATTTGCGGTGGTCGACAGCATCGAGGACATTTTTCTACCCCCCCCCCATTTTTTTGGCACCAAAATGTAGATCAGAGTGCGTAGAGCTTAAAAAAGGGTCTCCGGCTGCTTGGCACTCCCTGGTTCAATCAGAAACGCTGACCAAAATTTTTTTATTCTCTGAGTATCCACTATTAGGGGCTAGCCGTGTAACGAAACTCCCATAATACCCATCCGGTGACTGTGTTTAGGTAAATTCGACCAATCATATGCTTCAAATTACAGATTTGCCTACGAAAGCAATACCCGTTTTTAACAGCGATGAACCCGATTTTCTTGGTTACTCCACATTTATTATAAATATAACGTATTACAGTATATGTTTTCTTGTAGTTCAAATTGTGGGTTCTGATTGGCTTTGAAAGCATTTAGGTTAGATGGCTTCAGTAATTATAAGGTTCTGCAGCGCGTTTCAAGCGCATAGCTCCTAAAATCGCCACATATGGAGTTAGTTGAACTCGACAGGTATCCTGAACATTTTAAATGAAACAACAAAATAGCAAAAAGGTTATAAAGAAAAATGTCCTCGATGCTGTCGACCACTGTCAAGACAAACCTTAGGATAGACTATTTAACTAATTAGACAAACTTTAGGATAGACTATTTAATTAATTAAATAGTCTTTAAATATATATTAATTAATATACATCTAAGGCCACGTGTCTACATGAAGGTAAGTTTAAGAGTGAATATATTTATGAATGGTTAGGAGCTAACTAGTATAATTAGACTTAGGCTAATCGAAGTAACATGTAGTGTAAAACTGACCTAATGATATCTTTATCATTAGATTACCTGTTGGATTCGATAATTGTATCAGAATCTGTTCTCAGGGTGGATTATAACAACTTATAATCCAATATTCGCATTTTAGACAGTAAGTCTGAAATTGAACTGTGATATTTCAACTTAAATATCACTTATGTAATGGCATCCCATTACATCACCCCCCACTCAAGGTAGTTGGCCAATAATATAACGTAATACTGGCCAATCGAATGGTGGCACTTGTTGGTCATAACGTTATAACCCATTAACGACCATAGGAACTAATGGTCGGGAAACGCGGTGGTGCTCTTAAGGGCGCTACCGATACTGCCAACTTAGCTTCCACCTCTGCATCACGTGCAGAGGTGCCAACATCGCATGCCGACGCTACTAATGTAGTGTCGAAGAGTAAGCCGAGAGACACATTGTCTCTCATAGTAGACGCTGCAGAAGCAGTGTCTAAAAGAGTGCGGGAAAATGGCGCTAGTGCAACATCTTTCGCACCTTCACCTGCCGCAGGAGGGTGGCTAAGAAGCCATATTCTCTCTTCGGAGTCAAAAAAAGATGAGTCCGAAGAAGAGAACGAGGACGTCACCGTCCTTCACAATGAATCTAGCGAGCTTACGCTCGCTAGAATTGCTTCGCCGTTAAGTGATGGTGAATTGGATTCTGACGCTGTCGTTTACGACAGCGACAATTCCATCATACGGTGGCATGAGGAGAGTAGAGCTCCTCCTTGTCCTCGTCACTCGCCTTTAAGATGGCAGGTGGTGCTTCACCTGCCAAGAAGCAACGCACAGACGCGGCTTACGCCGCCTCTGATTCACCATGTCTTACGGAAGCTCATGTTCCGTACAAAGTGGGGTTTTGGGCCCCAGCATGGACGCTAGTGCCCGAAAGTGCTGGGCACATCAAGCACGGTTGTCAATACCCGTTGTTTGACATCAACGCGCTTGATGATTGCGAAGACCTTCGCAATCATAACTTTAATCGAAGTACCGACGATAGACATCGGTACTTTATCGACCTTTTCTATCAGGCTCGTTATTATACGAACCGGAAAGGGTCGCGAAATAACAGGGACGATAAGAACGCCCTGACCCAAAGTTGGAAGGCCTTTGCTGAGAACTACAACAAAGGCCCCGACGATTACGTGAGCAAAGTTCTCGTAAACCGCGAGCGCTTCTTAAAGCACTCACGCTCAGGCCAATTGGAGCTTACCTATTTTACCTGCATCAAAGAAGGAATTTCTTGCGAAATTCTTTCTCACTCAGTTTGCCCTTGTTGTACCAAGGGAGATCCTCCTCTTACCGAAAAGGAGCTTCGAGGGTACCGAGGTTACTCGGTATCCGCTAGTGTTAAGACCATAATTGATGCCCTTAATGTATCAGCACCTAGTGCTAATACGTTGCACCCATCAACACCTAGTGTTGATGCTTCTTACGGTTTTGAAGAGAAGTATCCTACTCAAACTCCATAAGGAGGTCAGAGGCATCCGCCCTTAGCTCTTCAATCGGTTCCCAAGAGTCAAACTCTTGATAATACCCCAACCAGCGTACCAAGTACACGGTACGCTGCCCCTTCTTATAGGGAACCGAGCGCATTCGCTATCAAGCGCTCGAGAATATAGCGCTTAGTCCGCTGATTATTAATCAGGGGCGGCGGGGGTTGGAAATTCTCTCGGCGTTGTTTTTGCGGAGCATGGTTCGCAGCTCCCCAAGCTCGAGAGGCAAATGCAACGGGCTGAGCGCCGATATGGCGCACTCGATGAGGACGTATCGTTCTCATCGCGATGAGATTCGCGACATATTGAGCGCTCATCTTGCCGTGCAGCAGCAGAATGATCTTCTGCTGGTCGATCTCGATCGACTAAAGTCGGTGATGGAAACTCTCCAGATATCTCACAATCGGTTGGAGATCGATTACAAGTCTCTCTTGGGAGAATTGAAGAAAAACGGCATTCGCCGTGGGGATGCGTCTCGTCCGAAGGCGTAGACGATTAATACGGCTTGAGCCTCCCCCACGTAAAACGTTGGGTGAAGGCGCATGGCCGCGGGAATGTCTAGGGTATAGGCATTCCCCTTAACACTTTGGACCTTAAAAGGTCCAATGAATTTAGGGAGCAACTTCCGTGTAGGGAAGTTGCTAATTGCATGTGTAGGCAAATTAGTTGTAGATAACAACACTAATTTACGTTTTTGAAAGGAATTAAATTCTTCCTTCCATTCCTGTCTGCATTCTGCTTCTGCATATCAAAAGCAGAAGCAAGTGCATCTTTCACATAGCGTATTACAGCTTGGCGCTGTAATACGAATTCAGGTGGGTTGTTTTCGTTGTCTGCAGCCATTGCTGCAGACACATATTCTGCATAAGCAGCTCCAGTTTCTGAAGCTTCTTGAGTTTCTTCTGTAGCAACAGTAGAAGACTCATCAGTTTCTTCGCAAGTTGCGATTGCAACTTGCGCATCGACTCGCTCAAAATTTGAGCGGGTCCCTCCCCAACTTAGATTTGGCGCACCGCCAAGTAAATCTGGGGTTCGTGGATGCCTTAAGGCATTCACGTAGAACGATGTATGCTTTGTGGAAGCATGCACCGAGTAATTGATTGCAAACAAGGTGAGTGGCAGAAAGCCACTCCACTGCTCGAAGGCATGCGCGTATGAACGCAACATGTCTCCGAGAGCGCGGCTAACGCGTTCAGTTTGCCCATCCGTTTCCAGATGGTCCGCAGTTGACATTTTCAGCTGCGTGCCCAACATGAGAACGTTTATCGCCAGAAATGTCCTGTGAATCTCGGATATCGATCCGAGACAATGTTTTTCGGCATTCTGTGTAAACGGAATACCGTATCAGCGAATATCGGCGCTATTTGCGCAGCGGTGACATTCGCTGACACGGTAGCAAGATGAACCATCTCGCTGAAGCGGCCCACAAAGACCACTATTCCTGACTTCCGACTGTGATCAGCCGAAAGACCAAAGATGAAGCCCATGGAAATGGACTTCCAACACTCTGTCGGAACCGGCAGCGATTGGAGGGGAGCCTGCACAGAGTGCGCAGGCTTGACGCGCTGGCAAATCTCGCAAGCGCGTACGTACTTGCGTACCCATTTATAATGGATACGCCAGTAGAAATCGCGTGCAAGAGAAGCATGCGTCTTCTCTCGACCTTGATGCCCTGAAATCGGTGCATCATGGTACTCAAACAAAATTTGATGTTTGAGATCATCGTCGTTTGGAACGACGATGCGACTTACATAATTTTGGTCTGTGCTATAAAGCAACAGACCATCGTGCAATCGATAACGATGCACGCAAGCGCGAAGGAACTCTGGAAGTTCCTCGCGCTTCCGATCATATTGATTACAGGGTAATCAATCAGCAGACGATTTTCCTCGTCTGTATCGTACGCTTGACGTACCTGTCGTACGAGTGACGACGACAGAAGAGTGCAACATATTGCGTTTACACTGATTGCCTCCGTTACATACGGTTTCATCTCGTAATCGGGGCGTCGTGATAGCGCATCCGCTATCCCGTTCAACTTTCCCGGTTTGTATTCATGCGTGAAGTTGTATTCAGCAAAGAATGACAGCCAACGTGCCATTCTTTGAGAGATGGGTGGTGAATTCACGGTCGTGCGTAACGACGCATGGTCCGTGTAAACCACAAACGGTCTATCTCCTAAGAGATAGATCCGAAACTTTGCCAGTGCATATTTCATGGCAAGGAGTTCCTTGTCATGCACTGGATAGTTGCGCTCGGCTGGGCGCAACTGACGCGATTGATAATAAATCACGCGATCACGATCATCGTGATCGCGCTGCATCAAGGCGCAGCCGATGGCGAAATCGCTCGCGTCGCAAACGACGTGAAACGGTCGCTCGTTATCGGCTATTGCCAAGACGGGAGCTTCAGTCAAGCTACGCTTGACTGCATCAAATGCATCTTGGCACTGGGTATCCCAGTGCCATTCGACATCTTTCTTAAGTAATTGAGAAAGAGGTCGAATAAGACCGGCATAATTGCACGAATATTTGTGCAAGTATGTCGCCAACCCAAGGAACTTTCGAAGTTCCTTGACATTGTTTGGCGTAGGCCATTCAACAATCACCCTGATCTTTTCCGGATCAGGGCGCACCCCGTTCTTGCCCACAAAGCAGCCAAGAACGGGTATCTCAGGTGCACCAAAGGTGCACTTCTTTAAATTCGCATAGAGCTTATGCTTGCGCATAAGCTCTAACACCTGACGTAGATGTTCTTTATGAACATCTACATCAGTTTTACCATGTTCAGCCTTACTGTGGATGAACACGTCGTCGAAGTAGCTCGGTGCGAATTCTCGCACCGGGCGCAATAGATGCGTGACGCATCTATTGAAGGTGGCAGGGGCATTTCGAAGCCCCTGCGGCATCACAAGCCACTCCCAAAGCATACCGCTTGGGGTGCTTACAGCCGTGAGAGGGATATCCTTTTCACGCATGAGGATTTGGTAGAAACCATCCCTCAAATCGAGAGCACTGAAAACGGTGCTCCCGCTCATGCCATCAATGATGACATCTTTCCGCGGTATCGGCGTCTGCGCCGGTACCGTGGCTGCGTTCAGCTTATTGAAAGCATGAACGATTCTCCACCCACCAGTGGATTTCTTAACGCAAAAGGTGGGACTGGAGTGCGGTGAGGTAGACTCCCGCACATGTCCCGCCTTACGACGAGTTTCAAAGAACTCGTCGATTGCTTTGACTTGGTCACGCGGCAATGGCCACTGCCGCGTGACACAGTACTTCGTGCCAGGCACGAGATCAATCGCGTGCCTAGTTCCCTTATCTTTAGGGAGTTCACAAGGTACTTCTTCTGGGAATACGTCAGCGTATTCCCAAAGTACATAGTACTGGGAAGTCGCCTTAAGCGACTCCCAGCTCTGCGCTTCAAAGCGCTGAACTTTAGTCTTTTCATTGGGAACGAGTTCGTTCCCAATGCCTTCTATTTGTAAAGTGGATATTCGATCACGAATATCCACACTATCGTCCGTTGCGACGATGACGCAGATCTGATCGATTTGATCATTGCGTAAGCTCTTTACGAACTTCTTCCAGCTCCAGGCTGAAAGGGCCATTACCTCTAAACTTATGTTCGGAGGGTTGTCAACTGTGAGAGACTGGGTAGCCAATCCAGGATTTGTCTGCGTCAAGACGTTTATCGTCTCGACGGACACAACCGCAAGATCAGACGCACTCGTCTGATCTGTTGCACGATCTGTTGCACGGTGATTATCACTCGTGCACAAGGCATCCTATACATGGTGAATACTGTCTACCATGGCCTTCACGCCCTCACGACTGCTCTCAGTCGAGGGTTCTTCATCCTCGACACGTAGGTTACTTCCATCCGTGTCGGCTTCATTATTTTCACGGTGGGTGTTTCCCACTGTGTGTAAATTCTCTATACCACGACCGTCATCGGTCGTAGTAACTTCAACACGGGGGTGTTTTTCACCCGTGTTGCACACATTACTGACACGCAACGACTCTTTCGTTGCGTGTGTAAGTCCCTTTGGACTTTGATCCGCGGGTGTACCATCCGCTGATCTAGTCGGATCAGACCTACTAGACTGTCTGACGCTGCGGTTGTATCATTAGATACAGCCGGATTACTCACAGGGTGATCAGATCCTGTGAGACCGCCGCAGTTGATCGACAGGTTAACCCAGTCGATCGTTGATTGATGCTTGGGCATCCAAGGGATGTCCAAGATTACATGAACTTGTCGTCAAGATCGAGGGTGATGTATTCGTCCCCGAAAGACAGTTCGTCTAACTCAAAGCGTGTGCGAACTCAAACGCTTTGGTATAGTCACGGTTGCACCTGTTGCTAACCGGACTGACAACATACTTCATGGAGTGTCAATCTCCACGAAATTTAACAACGTTAGAACCTCAGTTCTAACGAAATTGTTTGACGCTCCTGTGTCAAACAAACCGCGCATTGGGACATCGTTTCCATGCAGCTCAACCTTTAGGGTGATGAGAGGTTTCCCTTCACCCTGTACCTTTTGACAGGACATAGTCCCGTCTGGGCTATTATCCTCACATGCCCGATTTCGGCATGTGAGATAACCCGTGAAGTAAGGCGCCCCGCCCCTACTGGCTGTTGACGTTTTTTTGCATCAACAGAGGGTTGCCCCTGTTGATGTCGCCTACCAGCGGAATGTCCAGTCCGCTGACTGCGTGGTGCCGGCCGCGGCGTCATGCATTCATGGGCGTAATGGCCCATCTTCGCGCATCTATTACAGCGAAGGAACATATTGTTTTTCGGTTGCCTCGGTGTCGAGGCAACTGCAACCGATAGGTCAATCGGCTCTGGACCTCCTCCGCCCGCTCTCTGGCGCGGCTTTTGATGCTTCGGGACGAAGTGTGAACATTGACTGTTCGAGAAATTGTTGTGGTTAACATGCTGCACTGGCGAGATGTTAAAGTCGAAAGGCTGTTGGGATTTTCGACTAACCCCAGCATGCGTTCAGCAGCAACGCATGCTGAATTGCTCTCGGATGCTTTGGTCTATACATCCCTCAGAGTCTTTGGCGGAATTCGATAAAGACTCTGCTTGATGGGACCGTCATTCAGTCCCTTCATAAAGCCAGTGACCTGCATGGCAGAGAGCAACGGCTAGTATACAATATTTGATAACCAATATTGTATTTTCTGAGTGTACGCATGAAGACTCAGCTTGCCTTGCTTGAGTTCCATGAACCCTTCTCGGAAACTAAGCTTCATTTCTGGAGCTTCGAAGTTGAGCTCCAGCTCAGCTGTTATATCCTGATAGGATAGGAACGCAGATCCATCAGTGGATCTGCGGCTCATCACCCATGCCCTGGCGCGAGCGCCTAGGCATGTGGTGGCGAAATAAGCTTGTGAACGTGGTTCCACAATCTTTTGAGCAGAGAGGGCATCTTCCACCTCTGCGAACCACCTACGAAGGGGTTCACTCCCTTCGCCAGTAAAGGGCGGAATCCGCGCCTTTACTACTTCAACGCTCGCCTCTGCTCTTTCGTGATGCTTCTCGGTACATACCCGGATATAAAAAAATTCAATGGGCTAGGACATGGCATTTGCACAAGATAAGGTAATAAATATCATAAAGAGTTAACGGTGCACAACATGGGTGGGATAGGAAAAACTCTAAGGGACTGAGTGTGCACACTGGTGTGGAGCTGTTTAATGGATGAGGCCAAACTGCTTTTATGGTTTTCTGAAAGGCTACAGGGTTAATATTAAAGACCTTATCAGTTCTCAGTTTGCCGTCAAGCCCTCACCCAACAAGGATGGGGAGGGTCCGAACGGAACTAAAGAGCGAAAGCATCCTACGGAGGAACGGCCTGGGCACGGGGCCAGGCCCCCCATCGCAGGCTGGTGGGCCGAAAGTCCAGAACCCAAGGGATGCACAGTTACTCCACTCACCCAGGAGTGAGGAAGTAACGGTACCTACGACTCTG
Source organism: Sclerospora graminicola (assembly GCA_001887855.2). NCBI lineage: Eukaryota > Oomycota > Peronosporomycetes > Peronosporales > Peronosporaceae > Sclerospora > Sclerospora graminicola. The sequence goes on along the minus strand of MIQA02022430.1, from coordinate 14,869 downwards.
GAAGAGGAGGCGGATAAACCAGAGCCGCCACCAGGAATGAATGCTGCTTCAGATTTGGTTTTTATTCGAAGCCCTTCTGTAAGAGCCGATCCTTTTATTCCTGATTCTGAGATGGTGAGTTCAACAGGCGAACTGTTGGATAAACCAGAAATTAGAATCAGGTTGGGAACGTCACTATTGTCGACAACGGATAGTATCGGAGTACCGACGGGGTGTGAAGAAGTGCCTTCGGGGCCATCACACCCAGTTTTAACGATGCACTCACAAGGAAAGACGCTTAGAAGTGTGGACGAGCCTGCGGGGCCACCACACCTAAGCCCAATTGTACGCTCGCCGGTTGCTATAACCGGAGGTATGTCAAGGTGTGAAACAAGGCCTGCGAGACCATCACACCCAGGATCAAGGAAGCAATTGTGCAATGTGGAAGACGAAAATCTACAAATTGAAATTGCTAACAATGGAGAAAACCCGCGGGTTTTCGGACAAGAGCAGGTGGAAGTACGACACTTTCACCTAAGTCCAAAGGAAATCAAGTCAATGGATGCGAAGAGCATCAACAAGAACAAGGGATGACAGGCGAGATTATCGTTCGAAGAGATACGTTCGGCGGAGAATTTTGCTTACGATACACGAAGTTGGTCTCATAGCGAGCCAACGACTATGAAATGGATGCAAGGGGGAGAGGATAGGCCAACGAGGCCTCCACACCCAGGTTTGCGTTAGGGCATTTTCGATACCAAACAGAGTAAACGACTCTGGAGAGGATTTTACGGGATTGGTTCGGTGTGGCGAGGGCTACCCCGGGACCAAGTTGTTTTCTAAGGCAGTGTCGTGAAAGGAGACGGGATTCGACTGTTAAGCAGTTTAAAGTGCATTAACAACCACGACCGAGCACCGGATCACGACTCCAGACGACCAGACCAAGGAAAGCAAAGCTTGCCGAGCAAGGACCTGATTACCATGGTAAATAAATCTAGATTCTTATAGGTTTGAAGTAGCTATTAGTTAAAGACTAAATGGACTACCTTATTATTATTATTATTAAAGACCTTATTTGGCGTCTGACAACGACGTGACAAGAGGGATTATGTAACTGGTACGGATACGGATGATTGTAGAAACCTAATGTAAAGCTTATAAAGTCCTAAATTTTGTAAACTGCCGTTGGGGCCTCCTTTATTTACTGCAATCACAACTAACTTTAGTCATAACGTTTCACCTATTTATAATCCGTTGAAAAATATAGGGAGACATTATCCCCACCGGAGTTTTTATTATTATTACCAATGGTAATTTACCATCGTGAAGCCTTTAAAGAAGAATGTATCTACCATCTTCTCATCAGTAGGTAACGACGAATTCTGAAAGGGTGGGAAACGAAGCCGTTAAACAAAGACAGAAATTTGACGAGCATGTATCATATGTGTAGCTGCTTCACTAGTACTTGGGGAAGAGTCAATCAATGCAGGGGGTCTAAAAAGCAGCCTTATGTTTTGCATCACCGCATAGAAGCTGATAGAATGATTCACAGAGCAGGGACAAATATTAAATTGTGGTCCACACTATTTGTAATCTATATTATCCCGAGGATAAAAAAACTCCGGTGGGGATAATAAAAACTCCGGTGGGGATAAAGTCTCCCAAAAAAATATAAAGCTAATATTAGTATAAATTTTATCCAACTAGTCTTAACTCTTATGCTCAGTAAGTACGTCAGGAGTGTCGAAGTGATGATTCATATGTCTTGTCACCGGCTATGGTGGTGCTGGTGTGATGTCGAAAAAGCACTGCCTACGTAATTGAAGTCTCATTCCTTCGTCCCAAAAGTGGGCTCTACTACTTTAAAAGGCTGCCACTGCTTCAAGTTGTGAGTCCAGATAAAATTATTGTGTTCTCGTTGGATTTCTCCCTGCTCTACATGCACTGTTTTATTACGTAATCGCCACATCCGAAAATGCGCAATTCCACTTATTCCCCACCAAATTCGTCGCATCTGGTCTTGATAGTCATGCAAATGTATGCCGTATTTCGACATAATCGCCTGTTTTAATACTGTCAAGATTTCCGGAGGTTTTCTTAACACGATCGATGCCCCGAGATCTTGGTGGTCGACTGTACCCCAGTCCGATGTTGAACTAACCGCAGCCAAAACTTTGCGCCCTCGTACATTGCCAAACTATGTGAGCCACATCTGTCCGCCTACTATGACATTCATCATCGAGTATACACGGGTTAGAGAGGAAACTTTGCGATAGAACGTATTTAATTGCATCGTCGCCATTCTATAGATCACCCACACTTGATAATCCGTTCGTATGTGACCATGCTTCCATACCTTTTTTGGAGTTAATTCTTGAATAGTTGTTCACCAGGTATCTTTTTCTCTTCGCGCTGACCATTTCTGTACTGTCACCGGAACTACAGTGGTCATCGCTCTGAAATATAATTTCTTGCAGAAGTTTCTTATTGATGCCGGAATCCGCCATATTGACCGGATATTCTCATCTAGTGTCCACGGAAAACGATGTAACACAGGGTATGGCTTACAAACTACCACTTTGTCCTCATTCTTATTCCACTTGGCTTCCTCTTTCTGGCCCGTATGTAATACTTTCCACTAGATCCGGGCGCTTGCTGTCTCAGACGGACTGGATTTCCGGTTCCATTTTGCTATCCTTCCAAAGACCCTTTTCGAGAACATGCCCAATGTACCCTTATAAGATGTATGGAGCTCGGGTTAAATTGGTGGTGGCGTCCCAATATACTGCCCAACTTCCACTCTAAGCGACGCGAAATTTATCGCGCGTAGCCATCTACGTAGCTTGGCATAATTATGAGGAGCAGACGGATGTGTTTGAACCTGCCATGAAAACGTATCATTAGAAATTCGCTGAATTATCAAAGCATAAATGACCACTTCTGGAAATCCTATCAAATTTCTTCGGCGCCAGGGTGGCCACACGTTCATCTCGTATCCATGGGGTTTCTATTGAAATGCTTTCCAGAAGGCTTCCATTTGCGGCGTCAATAGTCCGTGATGAGGGAGTTTTGAGTCATCTACTGAATTTGACCGGGTTTCATTCCTCAGGATGCGTAAAGGTTGCACTCTATGTCCTGTCGTGCCAAGCTAGATAGATGCTGGTTAATTTATTGTTTAACGCTTGAATTGGTTGAGGGCCAGGTCCTAACCATTGTCCTATTTCAGCCGCGACCGAGAGAGTCTTCCGATCTAATGTCCTGGTATTGATTTAACTTTCTTCATATCCTGATCTCGGTGAAATGACTCTTATAATCCATGCCTTTCCAGGATAACGATACCAACTGGTATATATCCTCGGAAGATACCAACCATTTCATTGCTTCTTTCATTCTTTGGACTCTGATCTATGGATAATGAAATTAATCCCATACCAATAAAGGTATTTAACCCTCTATGAAACGGCTTATTCAAATACAAAAGATTTTTTTATCTGGACGAAAGTAACTAAGAAAGATATAGGAGTGATACACACCCTACCTTCAAAGAGGCAGGTGGCTAAACCAGCTGGCTAAACCATGGGGGTATAGATCAAATTAGGTGACATCTTGTATCTCACCCCTTCATCATTCTTTGTTGTTTTCGTCCAGATAAAAATCTTTTGTATTTGAAAAAGCCGTTTAATAACATCTACTGGACCTTCGCTGTAAACATAATCGCAGGTACAACAATCGCATTAAATAACGTGACACGATCAACCATAGAGATACCACACTGAGCTGCCGTAGACATCCGTCGCTGAATGCTACGAATATTAAGTGCCCAAATCTTGTTCTCGATGTTACCATGCCCGATTTCGTAACCTAGGTAACGTACTGTGGATCTTGGAGGGACAACCGGTATCCCACACAATTCAGTAATTTGAACCGCTGGATTGAGAAACATAAAATTGCTCTTGCTTGTATGTACTTTAAAACCGGATAGACTACCAAATTTTCGAACAAGCTTTAGTGCTGGTATGACTTGTGCTGCCTTGTTTAAAAATATGGTAGAGTCATCGACAAACGCTATAAATTATGTAACGTACCGTTTTCACCCAATATTCGACAGATGCCCTCGAGTTCATATGCCTGCAAAATTGCCAATGCTAGCGGTTCTACAGCCAGAACAAAGAAGATGTACCCTTGTCTTATTCCAGATGTTACCAGTAACGGACATCATTTTTGTTTGTTGACTATTATAAACGCAGCAATTGTAGGTTTTTCAAGATCCTTTATTCACTTGATGGATTATTTAAAGGATCTTGAAAAACCGAAAAGTGATAAAGTTGCAAATAAGTACCCACGGTCCAATGAGTCGTATGCTTTTGCAAAATTTAAAAATAGTCGTTCCATACTCATGGTTGTCCGCGTTCGGGTTAGTCGTATTTGCCAATCGTGACCGCACTGCTTTGTCCATGCGCCTCCCCGCTACAAAACCTTGTTGAGTGTCACATTAATGACCCTAGAAAAGATAGTAATCTTTTCGCTAATATCTTGGCAAAAATCTTATATTTGGATTATAGAAGAGAGATCGGCTTATAATCGAGTGCGTTACTAGAGTCTCCTTTCTACCGGAAGGGGATCACTAGCGCTTTAAAAACAATTTCGGGGGAGGGGCTCTTCTAACAATCTGATTATAAACTCTAAAACTAGTGAGCCGACTAGTAGATCTGTGAAATTTTTGTAGAAATCATTTCCAATCCCATCTTGTCTTGGCGCTTTTCTTCGTTCTAGCCTTTTATTGCTGCCTCTACTTCGTCCTCTTGGATATCTGCCATTAAAATCATGTTGTTACGCAGTGTGACTCGATGCGCTGTAATCTCCATTAAGTCCCGTAAACCATCTAGAATGTTAGCAGTTTTGACCTCAAAATGGATCTTTCCCAAGATGATGTTTCATGTTAGGGCAAAGCGTCAGGTACGGAGGTTGATTATGAAAATGCAATTCCATTTCCAGATTTTATTTGTGTCATCGTTTTATCCCTTTTCCAGATCTCGGTTTGAGGAAATAACATCCTAATTTCCTGTATCGAATGGTGCAGTCTAACCGTCTAGTTTTTATGGATATCAGCTCTCATTGATTGGAGTAGCTACTGTTTTTTGCATGCATTATCTGCCCAGTTGCCTCGCTCGACGGCGTCTTCTGCGTGATTCCTTACGTGCTGACCGAAAAATTGCATCTTGACCCACTGGTCTCACGTAACATACCCGCGTGCCAACTGTTCCAAAGTGTACTAGTATGTAATAACAGAGAAGTAATCATGCGCAATTTTGGGATCTTTGTACCTATAAAAAGGGTTCCCTTGAGTGGTTCTAATTTCGCTTTTTATTTTCTAGGTTGACTCGGAATAAGTAGCACTTGTTTATGTGTCGAATAAAGAGGTTTCTCCCCCACTTCCAGACTTTAACCCCATGATGATACTGATTCTGATATGAAGAAACGATTGCTTGATCGCCTCTCCAATGCGTAAAATGTCCGACCGGTTAAATTCCCCCATCACTAAAAGCCGATTCCATTTGAGTTTATGCTTTGATGAGTCTTAAACACCCAATTAAATTCGTAAATACTTTACTCTCGGTCGGTTATCTCCATAGCGGTCTAATATTGGCGATTCCACACAATTGAAATCCCCAGCTAGGATTAGTGGGAAGTGGCCTGGATCTAAGATGAATGATACCTTAAAGAATTGTTCGCCTTAGTGTGTCCGCAGAAGGTTGCATATGTTGGCTATAACGAGTCCATTCCACTGTACTGAAATAAAACGTTATGTCCATTTTTCTCTTCTCCATAGTGTTATCTGATCCACTATAACCGGGTGTAGTAATATTGCTCCCCTCCCCGTTTATGATAACGGTGGCCCCGACTCATAACGACCCCGTAATCTCTCCCATCTTCCTGATATTTCTCTTTCATCTTCCTGAGAGTTGATATGTGTCTTGAAGCAGAATCATGTGGGGTTGATTTTTAATATTTGTATATCGCCAAGCTGCCAGCCAACCAGTCAGTTATAACTTCCTTCTTGACACCGCGTACATTTTGGCAACGAATTGGTATGAACCTTTCGCCCTCCAAGCCGTTTGTAGTAGCAGTTTCAGGTAGATATTTCTAGATCTTTAAATAGCTGAAGAGAAGAGTATGTGTCGTACCGCGATAGAATGGATTGCCGATCAGATTAAAAGCTGCTTCGATACCCTTAGTAACGTAATGACCGTTTTAGATCAACGCTCCCATCCTTTTGCTGTGAGTGTAATTAGGGAATGAATACGTGAGCTGTCTTACAAAATTTCACTAGATTCACCCACGCATCAGGTTTTCCCTCCAGTACTCCGTGTACCCACCTTGTGTAAGATGGAACTGAAGTCCTTGTCCTGGAGCATTTATGGGATGGTACTTATCACCAAATAAAACACCTAACTCTTCTGCATGCATATGTGCGCATAGGTCGGAAAAGTCGAGAAACCACTATGCATCACTCAAGCGTACCCTGCAGTGATCGAATGCATGTAATAAGTTCATCCACTCCATCACACATTACCAAAAAGGCTAACACGACACAGATGTACGAGAGAAAGCAGTGACTCTACGCACATTATAGATGACTCACCCCAAGGTCAAACACCTGACCAATTACAGCATAGTGACAAGAAATATTTTTCAGGGACCTTCATATTCATAAAAACATATACGCATATAGATTCCCTGTAAATAGTCGTAACATACAATCACGCCCATTGACAGGAAAGCTATATGTGTACTGCAAGAGAGCCCAAGCCTCTGACGGAGGCCCAGGATTGAGACCATGCTGGAGGTAGAGGAAGGGTGTATAGGGTGCCATTACATAAGTGATATTTAAGTTGAAATACTAGGTGCGGGGGCTGGTGTTGCCGCCGCCGTTTGGGAGCGCAATATTGCATTGCGCACCTGAGGGTCAACATAAATTTTCTTGAAACGGGAAACCGTTTCTAAAGCATCCTCCGAGGTTTTACCAGATGATTTCGGGCCCTATGGTCCGAATCATCTCGGTCACTGTGGTCACAGCACTCGGTGACCAGTTAGGGAAGTTTTCCTTAAATAAATCTAGTGCGAGCTGACGCTCACGCTCACGTTCACTGGCTGTTGCCATGGCAGTTAGCGGCTCTTAAACCTTCGTTCCGCTAGTTAACTAGCGGAACGCGTCAATAGTGGTCGTTTAGACGGACCACAAGGTGCTACCAGGTGTAACAGGGCTACTGTTACGCGGCTTACACTGTAAGATTGCAGTGAGGAAGCGTGCAATTTGTGTAGGACCAAATGAAACATTTGGTCCTCCTTAGTTTACTTAGATAAACTTTAATAACACTACAGTATCCGCTCCCACTTCCGGAACTGCCCAAAAATTATCTCTTTTCAAATTTAGTACAATTAAAGAACATAAGCTTCCGAAATTTGTGTATTGATTGGTACCACTACTGTGATACCCACTCAATTATTAATTTGCTAAATCAAACAGTAGCGACTCAAGGTGAAAAAGCAACAGTTTTCAATAAGTGAGCTGTTGGGGAGCTCGTAGATCAATGTCAGCCAGTGTTCGTGATACATTTCTATGATAAGTGTTACAACAAATGTATCGCTGCTCGATTCAATTGGACGGAATTGGACGATCAACTACGGGCCTTGTGAACGTTTTAGCTCGCGGCTCCACGGTGCATTATGCACCAAGGTTTTGGATCCAACAAGCAGATTTACTATAGTCATCTAGCACAAGGCAAAAGTCTTGCGAGTAGTAACAGAGAAATGATACACATTTGCTCTATTACACGCTGTTCCTTCTAAAAATGGATAGCCTATATTAACTGATCATTTCTGAAAATCCGGAAGTGAGAGCGGATACTGTAATTAATTTGTTATTGATCTATCACTTAAATATATATATATATTAGTATATATACTTAAGGATGCTTGTGTGCTAGAAGGTAAGTTTAAGAGTGAATATATTTATGAATGGTTAAGAGCTAACTAGTATAATTAGACCTAGACTTATCATAGTAACATGTAGTGTAAAACTGATCTAATGATATCTTTATCATTAGATTACTTGTTAGATTCGATAATTGTATCCGAATATGTTCTCAGGGTGGATTATAACAACTTAAAATCCAATATTCGCATTTCAGACAGTAAGTCTGAAATTGAACAGTGCCTTAAAACGTGCTCAGACATTACTCGCACTTTTGCAAGTCATTATTAGGGCTTTGTTGTAACTATCAACAAAAACCTACCATGTTTGACATATGGCGAGCGTACAATTGGGCTTAGGTGTGGTGGCCCCGCAGGCTCGTCCATACCTCTAAGCGTCTTTCCTTGTGAGTGCATCGTTAAAACTGGATGTGATGGCCCCGAAGGCACTTCTTCACACCCCGTCGGTACTCCGATACTATCCGTTGTCGACAATAGTGACGTTCCCAACCTGATTCTAATTTCTGGTTTATCCAACAGTTCGCCTGTTGAACTCACCATCTCAGAATCAGGAATAAAAGTATCGGCTCTTACAGAATGGCTTCGAATAAAAACCGAATCTGAAGCAGCATTCATTCCTGGTGGCGGCTCTGGTTTATCCGCCTCCTCTTCCAGAGTCGTAGGTACCGTTACTTCCTCACTCCTGGGTGAGTGGAGTAACTGTGCATCCCTTGGGTTCTGGACTTTCGGCCCACCAGCCTGCGATGGGGGGCCTGGCCCCGTGCCCAGGCCGTTCCTCCGTAGGATGCTTTCGCTCTTTAGTTCCGTTCGGACCCTCCCCATCCTTGTTGGGTGAGGGCTTGACGGCAAACTGAGAACTGATAAGGTCTTTAATATTAACCCTGTAGCCTTTCAGAAAACCATAAAAGCAGTTTGGCCTCATCCATTAAACAGCTCCACACCAGTGTGCACACTCAGTCCCTTAGAGTTTTTCCTATCCCACCCATGTTGTGCACCGTTAACTCTTTATGATATTTATTACCTTATCTTGTGCAAATGCCATGTCCTAGCCCATTGAATTTTTTTATATCCGGGTATGTACCGAGAAGCATCACGAAAGAGCAGAGGCGAGCGTTGAAGTAGTAAAGGCGCGGATTCCGCCCTTTACTGGCGAAGGGAGTGAACCCCTTCGTAGGTGGTTCGCAGAGGTGGAAGATGCCCTCTCTGCTCAAAAGATTGTGGAACCACGTTCACAAGCTTATTTCGCCACCACATGCCTAGGCGCTCGCGCCAGGGCATGGGTGATGAGCCGCAGATCCACTGATGGATCTGCGTTCGTATCCTATCAGGATATAACAGCTGAGCTGGAGCTCAACTTCGAAGCTCCAGAAATGGAGCTTAGTTTCCGAGAAGGGTTCATGGAACTCAAGCAAGGCAAGCTGAGTCTTCATGCGTACACTCAGAAAATACAATATTGGTTATCAAATATTGTATACTAGCCGTTGCTCTCTGCCATGCAGGTCACTGGCTTTATGAAGGGACTGAATGACGGTCCCATCAAGCAGAGTCTTTATCGAATTCCGCCAAAGACTCTGAGGGATGTATAGACCAAAGCATCCGAGAGCAATTCAGCATGCGTTGCTGCTGAACGCATGCTGGCGTTAGTCGAAAATCCCAACAGCCTTTCGACTTTAACATCTCGCCAGTGCAGCATGTTAACCACAACAATTTCTCGAACAGTCAATGTTCACACTTCGTCCCGAAACATCAAAAGCCGCGCCAGAGAGCGGGCGGAGGAGGTCCAGAGCCGATGTACCTATCGGTTGCAGTTGCCTCGACACCAAGGCAACCGAAAAACAATATGTTCCTTCGCTGCAATAGATGCGCGAAGATGGGCCATTACGCCCATGAATGCATGACGCCGCGGCCGGCACCACGCAGTCAGCGGACTGGACATTCCGCTGGTAGGCGACATCAACAGGGGCAACCCTCTGTTGATGCAAAAAACGTCAACAGCCAGTAGGGGCGGGGCGCCCTACTTGACGGGTTATCTCACATGCCGAAATCGGGCATGTGAGGATAATAGCCCCAGACGGGAATATGTCCTGTCAAAAGGTACAGGGTGAAGGGAAACCTCTCATCACCCTAAAGGTTGAGCTGCATGGAAACGATGTCCCAATGCGCGGTTTGTTTGACACAGGAGCGTCAAACAATTTCGTTAGAACTGAGGTTCTAACGTTGTCGGATTTCGTGGAGATTGACACTCCACGAAGTATGTTGTCAGTCCGGTTAGCAACAGGTGCAACCGTGACTATACCAAAGCGTTTGAGTTCGCTCACGCTTTGAGTTAGACGAACTGTCTTTCGGGGACGAATACATCACCCTCGATCTTGACGACAAGTTCATGTAATCTTGGACATCCCTTGGATGCCCAAGCATCAATCAACGATCGACTGGGTTAACCTGTCGATCGACTGCGGCGGTCTCACAGGATCTGATCACCCTGTGAGTAATCCGGCTGTATCTAATGATACAACCGCAGAGTCAGACAGTCTGGTGGGTAGCGATGGCACCACCAGGTCTGATCCGACTAGTTCAGCGGACGGTACACCCGCTGATCAAAGTCCAGAGGGACTTGCACACGCAACGGAAGAGTCGTTGCGTGACGGTAACTTGTGCAACACGGGTGAAAATACCCCCGTGTTGAAGTTACCACGACCGATGACGGTCGTGGTATAGAGAATTTACGCACGGTGGGAAACACTCACCGTGAAAATAATGAAACCGTCACGGATGTAAATAAATTCCGTGTCGAAGACGAAGAACTCACGACTGAGAGCAGTCGTGAGTGTATGAAGACCATGGTAGACAGTGGTCACCATGAAGAGAATGCCTTATGCACGAGTGATAATCACCGTGCAACAGATCAGGCAACAGATCAGACGAGTGCGTCTGATCTCGCAGCTGTGTCCGTCGAGACGATCAACGTCTTGACGCAGACAGAGACTGTATTAGCTACCCAGTCTCTCACACTCGACAACCCTCCGAACTTAAGTTCATAGGTAATGGCCCTTCCAGCCTTGAGCTGGAAGAAGCTCGTAAAGAACTTGCGCAATGATCTGATCGAACAGATCTGCGTCATTGTCGCATCTGATGAGGTTGTGGATATTCGTGAACGAATATCCACTTTACAAATAGAAGGCATTGGGATCCCAATGAAAAGACCAAAGTTCAGCGCTTTGAAGCGCAGAGCTGGGAGTCGCTTAAGGCGACTTCTCCGTAGTACGAGGTACTTTGGGAATACGCTGACGTATTCCCAGAAGAAGTACCTTGTGAGCTCCCTAAAGATAAGGGAACTAGGCACGAGATTGATCTCGTGCCTGGCACGAAGTACTGTGTCACGCGGCAATGGCCATTGCCGCGTGACCAAGTCAAAGCAATCGACGAGTTCTTTGAAACTCGTCGTAAGGCGGGACATGTGCGGGAGTCTACCTCACCGCACTCCAGTCCCACCTTTTGCGTTAAGAAATCCACTGGTGGGTGGAGAATCGTTCATGCTTTCAATAAGCTGAACGCAGCCACGGTACCGGCGCAGACGCCGATACCGCGGAAAGATGTCATCATTGATGGCATGAGCGGGAGCACCGTTTTCAGTGCTCTCGATTTGAGGGATGGTTTCTACCAAATCCTCATGCGTGAGAAGGATATCCCTCTCACGGCTGTAAGCACCCCAAGCGGTATGCTTTGGGAGTGGCTTGTTATCCCCCAGGGGCTTCGAAATGCCCCTGCCACCTTCAATAGATGCGTCACGCATCTATTGCGCCCGGTGCGAAAATTCGCACCGAGCTACTACGAAGACATGTTCATCCACAGTAAGGCTGAGCATGGTAAAACTGATGTAGATGTTAACAAAGAACATCTACGTCAGGTGTTAGAGCTTATGCGTAAGCATAAGCTCTATGCGAATTTAAAGAAGTGCACCTTTGGTGCACCTGAGATACCCGTTCTTGGCTGCTTTGTGGGCAAGAACGGGGTGCGCCCTGATCCGGAAAAGATCAGGGTGATTGTTGAATGGCCTACGCCAAACAATGTCAAGGAACTTCGAAAGTTCCTTGGGTTGGCGACATACTTGCACAAATATTCGTGCAATTATGCCGGTCTTATTCGACCTCTTTCTCAATTACTTAAGAAAGATGTCGAATGGCACTGGGATACCCAGTGCCAAGATGCATTTGATGCAGGCAAGCGTAGCTTAATTGAAGCGCCTGTCTTGGCGATAGCCGATAACGAGCGACCATTTCACGTCGTTTGCGACGCGAGCGATTTCGCAATCGGCTGTACCTTGATGCAGCGCGATCACGATGATCGTGATCGTATAACCTTTTACCAATCCCGCCAGTTGCGCCCAGCCAAGCGCAACTACCCAGTGCATGACAAGGAGCTCCTTGCCATGAAGTATGCACTGGCAAAGTTTCGGATCTATCTCTTAGGAGATAGACCGTTTGTGGTTTACACGGACCATGCGTCGTTACGCACGACCGTGAATTCACCACACATCTCTCAAAGAATGGCACGTTGGCTGTCATTCTTTGCCGAATACAACTTCACGGTTGAATACAAACCGGGAAAGTTGAACGTGATAGCGGATGCGCTATCACGACGCCCCGATTACGAGACGAAACACCGTCTGTAACGGAGGCAACCAGTGCAAACGCAATACGTTGCACTGCTCTGTCGTCGTCACTCGTACGACAGGTACGTCAAGCGTACGAAACAGACGAGGAAACTCGCCTGCTGATTGATTACCTAAGTGATCAATCTGATCAGAAGCGCAAGGAACTTCCAGAGTTCCTTCGCGCTTGCGTGCATCGTTATCGATTGCACGATGGTCTGTTGCTTTATAGCACAGACCAAGATGATGTAAGTCGCATCGTCGTGCCAAACGACGATGATCTCAAACGTCAAAATTTGTTTGAGTACCATGATGCACCGATTTCGGGGCATCAAGGTCGAGAGAAGACGCATGCTTCTCTCGCACGCGATTTCTACTGGCGTATCCATTATAAATGGGTACGCAAGTACGTACGCGCTTGCGAGATTTGCCAGCGCGTCAAGCCTGCGCACTCTGTGCAGGCTCCCCTCCAATCTCTGCCGGTTCCGACAGAGTGTTGGAAGTCCATTTCCATGGACTTCATCTTTGGTCTTTCGGCTGATCACAGTTGGAAGTCATGAATAGTGGTCTTTGTGGGCCGCTTCAGCGAGATGGTTCATCTTGCTACCGTGTCAGCGAATGTCACCGCTGCGCAAATAGCGCCGATATTTGATGATACGGTATTCCGTTTACACAGAATGCCGGAAAACATTGTCTCGGATCGATATCCGAGATTCACATGATATTTCTGGCAAGAAACGTTCTCTTTGTTGGGCACGCAGCTGAAAATGTCAACTGCGGACCATCTGGAAACGGATGGGCAAACTGAACGCGTTAACCACGCTCTCGGAGACATGTTGCGTTCATACGCGCATGCCTTCGAGCAGTGGAGTGGCTTTCTGCCACTCACTTTGTTTGCAATCAATTACTCGGTGCATGCTTCCACAAAGCATACATCGTTCTACGTGAATGCCTTAAGGCATCCACGAACCCCAGATTTACTTGGCGGTGCGCCAAATCTAAGTTGGGGAGGGACCCGCTCAAATTTTGAGCGAGTCGATGCGCAAGTTGCAATCGCAACTTGCGAAGAAACTGATGAGTCTTCTACTGTTGCTACAGAAGAAACTCAAGAAGCTTCAGAAACTGGAGCTGCTTATGCAGAATATGTGTCTGCAGCAATGGCTGCAGACAACGAAAACAACCCACCTGAATTCGTATTACAGCGCCAAGCTGTAATACGCTATGTGAAAGATGCACTTGCTTCTGCTTTTGATATGCAGAAGCAGAATGCAGACAGGAATGGAAGGAAGAATTTAATTCCTTTCAAAAACGTAAATTAGTGTTGTTATCTACAACTAATTTGCCTACACATGCAATTAGCAACTTCCCTACACGGAAGTTGCTCCCTAAATTCATTGGACCTTTTAAGGTCCAAAGTGTTAAGGGGAATGCCTATACCCTAGACATTCCCGCGGCCATGCGCCTTCACCCAACGTTTTACGTGGGGGAGGCTCAAGCCGTATTAATCGTCTACGCCTTCGGACGAGACGCATCCCCACGGCGAATGCCGTTTTTCTTCAATTCTCCCAAGAGAGACTTGTAATCGATCTCCAACCGATTGTGAGATATCTGGAGAGTTTCCATCACCGACTTTAGTCGATCGAGATCGACCAGCAGAAGATCATTCTGCTGCTGCACGGCAAGATGAGCGCTCAATATGTCGCGAATCTCATCGCGATGAGAACGATACGTCCTCATCGAGTGCGCCATATCGGCGCTCAGCCCGTTGCATTTGCCTCTCGAGCTTGGGGAGCTGCGAACCATGCTCCGCAACAACAACGCCGAGAGAATTTCCAACCCCCGCCGCCCCTGATTAATAATCAGGGGACTAAGCGCTATATTCTCGAGCGCTTGATAGCGAATGCGCTCGGTTCCCTATAAGAAGGGGCAGCGTACCGTGTACTTGGTACGCTGGTTGGGGTATTACCAAGAGTTTGACTCTTGGGAACCGATTGAAGAGCTAGGGGCGGATGCCTCTGATCTCCTTATGGAGTTTGAGTAGGATACTTCTCTTCAAAACCGTAAGAAGCATCAACACTAGGTGTTAATGGGTGCAACGTATTAGCACTAGGTGCTGATACATTAAGGGCATCAATTATGGTCTTAACACTAGCGGATACCGAGTAACCTCGGTATAGGTTGGAGCACTGACGTATTGCTCAATTCTTGATTCTTCCTTTAGTGAGGCTGTTGCTTCCTTTGATC
>MIQA02022423.1:0-22761 GCA_001887855.2 Sclerospora graminicola | reverse complement strand
TAACAAAACAGCGTGGACCACTACATACAAATTTTAGGTTATAAAGTACGGTTTAGAACTTAATAACTTAATAATACATATTATTATCCTTTTTACCTTACAACACCACAAGCAGTTAATTCTAGTGGTAGTGCGGAGCGGAGCGCCTCTTCTAGTCGACAGGACTAAGCTAGACGTCAAGTGGAACAACAGGGTGGCACGCAATTTCTAACCGGATTGCAGGCACCGGGCACTACATTGCTGGTGCCTGCTACTTCGTACAAAAGTCTACTTTCCTACAGGTTATGAGCCCAAGGAACTACGGGCTCTAACTGCACTTTTTTATACTGCTGGAAGTAATTGTCTGTGGATTTTCTATCTCGATACAATTTTACGTTTCGTTTGATTACTGGAGACTATCTTGTTTTTCTCGTGTGGATTGTTTGGAATTACGACTACGAGTTAATTTTGATTTTAAGTTCTCGGTGTTTTGTTTTGAGAGATGGATGACGAAAAGGCCGAAAAGGCAGACACGAATATGGAGATTATTTTGGAATACCTCAAGCGCATGGACCGGCGCCTCGAAGCAGTGGAAGAGGCGCGGTCGCAGGGTTCGGCTCCCAGCACGTCGCCAGGGTCCAACAAGGGATCTGAGTACGCGAGTGCTTTTAGGGACACCCTGAAGAACCACGGGCCGTTCGGGATGAAGATGACCCTGAACGACCTCGGCGGTGAAGACGGTATTGGGCGCGGGGGTGGTCTAAGGGGCGGTGAAGAGGCTCCACCACCGATGCAGGCGCCGGGAATCAACATACCGGGAATGGCAGCCGGGGCAGGAGTGCCTGGAATGGCAGCCGGCATGGGTGCGCCTGGAAACTTAGGCGGTAACCCAGTGGTAAACACGAACGGGGTTAAAATGCTGTCAAAATTTCTCTGGAGTTGAAATTTACGCAGGCCTAGGGTCGGGTTTCAAGCAGTGGGCGTATCTTTTTATCGAAGCCGTGGAGATAGCAGAAATTGCCTCCGGTTTCGTATGGAACGACCGCTTGAAGGTCAACAAGTTGGGGGAGCACCTGGAAGGTGTTGCCCTCAAGTATTTCCAAGAAAACATTGGCACCTGGTGGCAAGCGTCACCGACCCTTTACTTTGTGCTAGAGCAAATGCTGAGTGCGTTCAAGGTGAACATCTCGCACTATCAGGCAGCACAGCTTTTCGCAGCGGAAAAGGACCCAAAAAGGTCCTGGACCGAACACGTTTTATACCTGGTTGCTTTGGCTCGTGAAAGCGATTCCAGTGAACGATTAATTGTGGAAAACACTGTAAAGTTCGCGGCCCCAAGGCTAAAAATTGCGCTGATGGTGCGGTACAATCCGCAGAGACAAGATTATCTACAACACGCCCAGGAATTGATATCCTGGGCGCAAGAACTGGATGATGACGCCTACAAGCTCAAGCGCCAGGGTTTTGGACGGTCCGCAGTGAATGCTGTAAATGAACAGGGCAGTAAACGTGTTTGCTATGGTTGTGGGCTTGAAGGGCACATTAAGCGAAATTGCCCGCAACAAGAGTCCAAGAAAGGTCACCACAAGAGTGAAAAACGCGGGCGGCAGGGCCCCAAGGATTCCGAAAGACGTTTTGTGTTATCCACGAGCGAGAGCGCGGAAGAAGGCGCTGATAAAGAAGTTTTTAATGAAAATCTGTGGATTGTGGATAGTGGGGCAAGTCGCTACTTAATATCGGACGAAAGCCTTCTGGAAGACGCGCGTGAATGCGGTCAGAGTGACGCGTTAACTCTTCCAGACGGTGGGTTACTGCAGGTGACCAAGGTTGGCCAAGTTACATTGCGTACAAGCGATGTCACTGGACGAAGCGCCAAGATTACGCTTACGGAGGTCTTCTTTGCGCCGAAATTGGCGAAGAACCTCATATCTTTGGGTTGTTTGCGCAAAAAAGGATGTATTTTGAGAGATAACGGAAAAAAATGGAATTATCTTTTCGAAACCAAGTCTTGTTTGATGTTGAAGTTTATGGTTCTGTTTTTGTGGCTTATCTACGCGCAGACAGACCACTAAATTGCGCTAAAACGTTTTCAAACATGGTTATGAACGTAGCCCAAAGTAATGTAGGGGATGAAGTGCAAGAAGGCACCCTACATCACTTCCATGCGCGGCTCGGGCATATTTCTTACGACGCAGTTGAAAAATTGGCCCGAGACCCGAGGTCAGGCATCAGAATTACGGACCACTCACGTCCTAATTGCCTGACCTGCGCAGAGGGCAAGTGATACAAAACGAAGCAGCCAAAACAAGATTCCGGAAAGCACGCACCGATTGATCGCGTGGGTGGGGTGATATGCAGCGACTTAAAAGGCCCAATAACCCCACGCGATCGGCGTGGGAACAGATTTCTCGTAGTGTTTGTGGATCACTACAGCAATTACGTGCGCGTTTTTGCGGCACGGACGAAAGATCGTGCCGCAAAAATGTTTGAACATTTTTTATGCTGGTTCGAACGAGAATTTGACAGCCGCATCCATGTTCTACGTACTGACGGCGGAGGAGAATACCGCACAGTTGATTTATTTTGCAAGCAGACGGGTGTGCGGCGTCAGATTACTGAGGCAGGCACACCGGCGTCAAACGGCAAGGCCGAACGGATGAACCGGTCCATTTTTAACATGGTCCAGTGCATGATTTTTGGGTCGGGTGTGCCCTTAATTTTCTGGACGGAGGCGGCGGGGTATGCCACGTACATACTCAACCGTAGTCCGACCAGAGCAAACCCTGGAAGGGCACCCCCGATCCAAATGCTCACGAAAAAACCAACAAACATTGGAGATATCATGGTTTTTGGATCCCCGTGCATGGTATACAGGGATTCACGGTCGAAATCGCTTGTGAAACACGCCGAAAGAGGCCTGATTTTGGGGAAGAGCGACGAAACGAAGGGGTACAAAGTCTTGCTACTGAAAGATCGGGTCGTAACGACCACAAGACACGTCACCCAAATTGAAACCCTGAGCGACACCGCGAACAAGCAAATCGCGAAGTTGTTGAGTGACCCCGAGGAAGGGGCACCCGTATGTGAAGCGCGTGCGAAAATCGCAGAAACCAAAGAAGACGGGTCCACCGGGCGCGCCAAGGAGCGGAAACAGGCTGAGACGCGCAAATCAGGACGCAAGAAAAAGGCGACACCGAAGGCAGCGGCGCTTGAAAAATTAAAACAGAAGGGGAAAGCAAAAAGGAAGTCCCAGGACCGGGTAGGCACTTCGGAAGGAGACAATACCGAAGGTGCCCCGGCAGAACAGGAACCGGGTGAAGTGACCCCGGCAGTCCCAAGTGATCAGGGAGATAACCTCCTATGTGCGTTTGCGGTTGTAGAGTCAGGTGCAGGTGAAAGCCGTGCAGCGGCATCTGAACCCGACCCTACGAGCTATTTCGAGGCCCATAAGGGCAAGTTATCTCGTGAATGGAAAGAAGCGGAAGATGCAGAGTTACGGTCTTTGGAGGAGCTAGGGACTTGGAGAATTGTTCGAAAGAGGGACGATAAGAAGCCCTTGCCCACGAAGTGGGTATACAAGACTAAAATGAAGGCTGATGGAACTGTTGAGCACCGAAAGGCTCGGCTCGTAGCCCAGGGCGATCGTCAAATTTTCGGCGAAGACTATTTCTTTACCTTTTCAACCGTGATGGATCTGAATAATGTAAAGATGATTTTGGTTATGGCGATCATCTGGAAGGTGCCTGCACGGCACGGCGATGTGCCTAGCGCCTATCCGAAAGCGTCTACCGAAGAAGATTATGAGATACATCTAAAGGTGCCCAAGGGAATGGAGATACCGAAGGAAAAGCTCGAAGAGTTAGGTGCGAAGACTGAAAACGATGTGGTATTGAAGTTGGAAAAGAATCTTTACGGATTAAAACAGGCGGGGCGTCTCTGGTACGAATTACTAAGAGACACCCTTGTGGAATTAAAGTTTATGCAGTGTCTCACTGACACTTGCATTTTTGTTCGAAGTGATGACAGTGGTTCGGTCCTAGTGGGAGTCTGTGTCGACGACCTACTAGTGACCGCCACTGATGGAAGATTGGTCGAAAATTTCTTTGTGGAAATGGCAGTTCTGGAATTGAAAGACCTTGGAAAGGTCGAAATTTTTTTGGGCATGCGGATCGGAGAAGATCCGGAGAGTGGATATTGGATTGACCAAGAAATCACGATTGACGAAATGTTGGACAAGCACGGACTAAAGGACGCGAACATCGTGAGGACCCCGATTATGGAAGAAGAAATTCCTGAAAATTTGGATTCACGTTTGACGGCGATCAAAGATGGAAAAAATCACACGATTAGGGAATTCCAATCGTTGGTCGGCAGTCTATTATGGATCTCACGGTGCTCGCGTCCGGACATTGCATTTGCGGTGCATAAGGTGACCAGAAGGACACATGCACCGACGTTTTTTGATTTCAAGATGGCGAAGCGAGTCGCGAGGTACCTTAAGGGTACAAAGACTCTAAAGCTGAAATTGAAACATGATGATGGCGAAGCTATGCCTGTGCGCATAGTTAGCTACAGTGACGCGGATTTTGCGGCTGACAAGGTCGACCGCAAGATCGTCAGTGCAAGTGTAATTTATGTGAATGGCATTGTGGCGGGGTGGAGCTGCAAGAAACAAGGTGCAGTCGCGCTTTCGACAGCAGAGGCAGAATCCGTGGCTGCCGCTGTCGGTGGAAAGCAAGCGCTGGGCATAAGAGAATTGCTTGGTGAGATTGGAATAAATTCACGGGCGCCGATTGTCTTGAAGATAGACAATCAGGCTGCCATCAAACAATTGTTGAACGAAGCGAGTGCCGCGAGCACAAAACACGTTGACGTGAAGCTGAAATTCGTGAAGGATTACACGAGGAAGGGCAAGATGAGGCCAGAGCACGTATCGAGTGCTGACATGGTGGCTGATGTTCTGACGAAAACGTTGAGCGCTGCAAGGATTGGAGAGTTACGAAACCAGATTGGATTGATTTAAGTTTTTCTTTATTGATTCTTATCGGTTGTGGTTGGAACTAGCTGGCATCACTAAGCTGGATGGTATGGAGTGAAGTTACGTACCTGTGGTGATGTGGAAAATTGCATGTGGTTGCATGGAGGTCCCGGAGTTTTGGAAGGAGTGTTGGAATTACAAGATGATTTTCGATGAAAATGAAAGGGACCCACTAGGTGCACACCCCCTTTTTGATACGTGCACACCCCCTGTACCATAAAATAGGTACAACGTACAAAGTCATAAGCAGAGCAGCTTTCGCAGAGCTGTATTTAGCGGGGGCTTCCTGCAACTCGATCCCGCTAATATCTGAAGACGCCTTGCTGAATTAGAAGAGATCGTAAGAAAATTGATACAGGTTAAGAAAACTTAGGCATAATCATTATATTTTTGAACACTTTTCAACTTGTATAAATCTTTGATAACTCTGGCAATAAAATTGTACCAATATAGATTCAGGCAGACTCTAGAGCTGCGAATAGCCTGTGTATTACTAATTGCGTGCTGGTCGAAATCTGACTCGGCGTTACAGAACTATTATTCCTTGGTAGCCTAGCATCTATTCCGTCCCTATTCGAAACACTCTTTTTTCTATTTCAATTTAGATATCCAGGTCGCTTGGACGCGATTGAGGTCTAGGTCGTCCGAGTTAAAAAGTTTCATTTTCATAGCAAGACCATCCAGCAACAACAAACTACATAGCGAGCATGAAAAGGTTCATTCTTCCAATTATATCTTTCTTCTTTATTTAACACCAGATGTCGTTGAACAACATCTAAGCTCAACCTTTAACATACTTTAGAGGATAGGGTAAAACAATTTACAGGTAATATCGAAGCATTAACGCATATCGATTTCGTAAGCTTTGGCCTATTAAATTTCCTTAATTGTTTTCTTGATAGCCCTACACCCTTAAGTCTTTCATTTGAGCACCTGGTAAGCACCAAGAAATTAGCTTGATGCAGGTCAACGAAGAGAAGATATTGTCAGCTTTTGAGTGGACTCCCTTTTGCTACACGGTCCTGCTGTACTCACGTCATCTTCATTCTTTAACCGAACGTTGTACCTACTTTATGGTACAGGGGTGTGCACGTATCAAAAAGGGGGTGTGCACCTAATGGGTCCCAAATGAAATTCCAAGTTAACAAAACAGCGTGGACCACTACATACAAATTTTAGGTTATAAAGTACGGTTTAGAACTTAATAACTTAATAATACATTTTATTATCCTTTTTACCAGACAACACCACAAGCAGCTAATTCTAGTGGTAGTGCGGAGCGGAGCGCCTCTACTAGTCGACAGGACCAAACTAGACACCAAGTGGAACAACAGGGTCGCACGCAATTTCTAACCGGATTGCAGGCACCGGGCGCTACATTGCTGGTGCCTGCTACTTCATACAAAAGTCTACTTTCCTACAAAAACAACGATCTCGAACAATTGTATTAATACATATGGATTGATTAATACATCTGATCGTAAGCTATAGTGATTTTTGTCTCGAGGAAGGGTGCGTCATTATGCTCGTTTCTCTATTTAAGTTAGGCAGAAACTTTTCATGTGTAGTAGTAGTAAATTGTAGTCTATTTAGTCTTATATACTATTAGCTACTATAAATGTGTGTTATTTCTGCTTTGATATTCTCTGAATGTGTCGTCGTCCGCTCGTGATCAATTATAATGCGGTCTGACGCTGTTTGAGATTACGTCCACTTCCATTAAGCATTCCAAGCAGATCTGAAGCTGCATTCCTTGTATTCGCAAGACCGCTCTTGACTTCCTCAAATTCCGTAACTGCCTTGATCTGCTCCAGCGTCTTTTTCCATATGAACTCTGTGTGTACTGGAACTGAATTCCATTGCTCCTTTTGGAACACCACTAGTTCCTAATTCTCCAAATCCACGTTAGCCCCAATGGAGCATATAGCCACCATAATCGTTGCGCTTGTTACTTTTACAATCACTCGCTTGCCTGTCGCATCTTGCTTCGATTCTCTGCTCGAACTTCTTTGAGAGTGGTGGAGCTCTCCGTTGCGCAACAAATTCTCGGTAACCCTTGACTGTCGCTGGTGATACTGCCCACCCTTGCAATAACTAAGAAGTCGGGCCCAAAAGGATCGAGCCCGCTTGCACCCCACACAATATGTGTGACCCCTTTCCCCTCTGCCTTGCACTCTGTATCGAGGCGGCAGGCGTTATCGACCTCGTACCCGTTATAGTACACATTTAACTGATGTGTAGCTGCTCGATACACGACCACGTCTGGTAGTCTGTCAGCATATTACCATGTGTCCACAATTCCTTGATTGATTGTTCTTGTGCGTCTCTGCCCCAGTCTTCTTTCCTGTTCTTATTTTCCCACTTATCCAGGACTCCCTCCATTATAGCTGCCATGTACTGGAAGTACATCCCACGAAATGATCGCCGAAACTGTTGTTGCACCGATCTCCTCCGTTTGGCTTCCTCTAGTCTCCACGGGTAACGGTTCAACGTTGGGTTTGCCTTAAAGTAAATACAATCTGTATCGTCCTCCGTCGCGACTTGACCCCCTTCCTGCTGTGGCCCTCTCACGATGTTCCAACGAAACCCGTCTTGTGCCTGGCGGTAGATCCATAGATCCCCGGATATTACATCTCGTCCCCTTATCCATCCTGTTTGCTGTATGGTCCAACACACTTGTCGTAATCTTGCTGGACACCCAATGATCTGCAACGGAGGATTTTGTCCTATATATTGACCAATGTCGACTCTTGGTGAACAGAGTATCAGCGTCACCAGCCACCGCAAAACCTTCGCCCTAGTATGTCTCAAGCCCTCCTTCATGCACGCCGTCCATTTATACTTGGCTTCTCCAATTCTCCGAATTTTTAGGTGGCGGATAGAAGACAGTTCAATGTGGTCGTACTTCCTGGCCGATAGCTTCACCCCAGTTTCTTCTAGAATCCACGGATTATCCCACCACTGAAAGGTGCCCCAAAACGCACGGATTTCCTCCGTCATCCCATTATGCCACGGTGGGTCGGATTTCGTCAATTGCACTGTGATTTCATCCCCATCTTTTACTGCTGTAGTGGGAAACATCTCGGTTTTTTTTATATTCGTTAGTTCCGGTGGCAACACATTTGTCACGTACCTCTGGACTAATTCTTCTTCCTTTGTAGTTGGGCCTAAACATTGGGACAACGTGCGTAATGTTAGCTCACTCACATTACCTCTATTAAGTAGATTGGTTCTAAATCTCCTCGATTTTGGCGATAGGAAGCCTGCAGGAGTCGATAGCCGAAAAAAGTTACTATACACCCTCCATGCCATTGAGTACTTGGTCTCTGTTTCCATCATCCAGCACGCCGCGTCTTTCACATATTGGATATGGATGGCTAATGGTATCGAAATAAGTCCCAGTCCACCTGCGTGTCTGGGGGCATAAACTAAACACGGTGACATTTTATGCTTGGTCTGCCCCCCCTCCTGTGTCGGATTCCATACAAAGCTCTTCTGGAAATTAATCAGCTCCTTCGTTACTTCTTCTGTCGGCGGGAACATCTTAGCTGTGAACAATATTGCAGGCAACGCCACAGCATTAAACAAGTGTACTCTTTCAATGACTGAGGTACCACATTTCGCCGCTGTTATCAGTCGTCGTTTGACTGCTTTGAGCCTGTGTGCCCAGTTACGTTCCCGCGGATTATCCGCCCCAATTTCATACCCAAGATATCTTGTTGTCTCCTTATCTTGCAACACTGGGATACCACACCACGTAGCTTTATCCCGCACCTTATCCAAAAAGATGTGAACACATTTTTTGGTTGTACCTTGAGCCCAGATAATTCTCCAAATGTTCTCACAATTTCCAGTGCTGTATGGACTTGTTCCGCTCGCTCCAAGAATATCGTCGAGTCGTCTACAAATGCGGAAAACAGGTGAGAGCATTTGTCAGTACTCGTTCCAAACGTGATACCAGTCAAATCTTGCTGTGTTTGTAATGCTATTCCTAGCGGTTCCACTGCAAGTATGAACAGCAACGGTGCCAAGGGGCACCCTTGTCGAATCCCAGACGTAATTTCCATTTCCCTTGACAATTGGCCATTCACTAAAAATTGGGCTGTGGTCTGTTCATGTAACTTTTCCATTAACTTGATAAACGCTAGGGAAAAGCCGAACTTACGTAGCACCTGCATGAGATAAGTTCTGTCGACCGTGTCATAAGCCTTCGCGAAGTCTAGAAGTAGAATGCTTGCACTGTCTTCCGCTTCTGTTACTCGATATTGTTGCCTCCTTTTCAGGATTGCCATCATCGTTATGACCGACCGCTCCATCTTTCTCCCGTGCACAAAACCCTGTTGAGACTCTTGGATCAGGCGCCCGAGAAATGTCTGCAACCGCCTTGCGATAATCTTCGAGAACACTTTATAACTGGTATGGAGCAAGGAAATCGGTCGATAATCCATGACATTATCCGAGTCTCCTTTTTTCCGGAGAGGAATAATGATCGCTTTATAGAAAGAGGAAGGCGGTGTTCCCCCCTTATCACGTCATTGTACACCACGAGTAAGTCTTCCATCATTTCCTCCACAAAATCTTTGAAAAAGTCGTTATTTAGTCCATCTTCACCTGCCGCTTTCCTCCGTTCCAATCGTTTTACTGCCTCCAATATATCAGCTTCTTCGATTGGTGCCACTAACAAATCATTCTCTGCTTGCGTCAACTGGGGAAAGTGTGAGGTCGCCGCAAAGTGCTCCAACGCACGTTCTAGCTCCAATGATGGTGTTGTTCTATGTGAAACTCCCAAAATTGGTCTCCACCCAATCACAAACTTGTCCGCTATCGTCATGTTTTCTTCCTCTCGTTGCACATTCTTCAGAGTAATCTTTGATACCGTTTGATGCGCTTCCCATACTGACGTCCTCCTAAAGAGCCACCTAATTGTTGCTGGTGATCTTTGATATCTTCTGCCTGATCTCCACTGGTTCTGTCGGACAAGTTCCGCACAATCCACATCGATGCAGTCTTGTCTTGTCTTTACACCATCAAAAAGTAACGTCTGCAATCTCTGCGCTTTCCTGCGTCGTCGATTCGCTTGCCGCGTTCTTACCTTCTTAATCGCCAACTTCCACAGCCGCACTTTATGATCCCACTCCGCTGCCTCTTTCAGAAGTGTGTCTCCTTCCGCGAGAACTTGTTGCTTTATCTCTGTCGCCACGTTCTCCGTCCTCTGTCCATTTATTGGGTAAGCCACTGCCGCGTGTCCCCGTTTATTGATAGGGTTTTCAACGTCCAACTTCACCGTCAGTTTCACTTCCTCGTGGTCCGATGCTACCTTAGGGTGTTTCACCACTGTCCAGACTACTTTGGAAAATTGATCTTCTGACACGTAAAAACGGTCCAGCCGACTGGCTGACTCCCCTCTCCAAAAAGTATACGGGATATCCGCCGCTATGTGAGTCTCCATCCATACATTATACTGGACTAGTTGCGAATCATGTAATCGTCTTCTGCGCATTAAACTCGTTAATTCTTCGCATTCTGTTCGTACCTGATTAGTCCGCCCGTTTCTATCAAGTTGAGGGTCTTCAACACAATTGAAGTCCCCACCTACTATCGTGAAATCCAACTGCGATCGAAACCACTGATCCAGTTCCATGTAAAAAACGTCGCGTGCCCCACTTGAGTCAGCTGGTCCATAAATGTTTAGAATCCTCCACCTACCCATCTTGATTCCCATCGACCTCGTAGTCCATAGGTGCTCTTGCCAGGTGGAAACTCGTTGTGCATGTTCTGGGAAAATCAGGATCCCTACTCCCGCCTGTCTATTCGATCCGATGCTCCAAAATGCTAACTGTTGGTTATCCGATGAGTACTGATTTGCCCTTTCCCACATCTTCGTTAGGGCTTGGGCTTCGTCGTGTGATGCAACATGAGTCTCTTGGATGAGGATACCTACCACGTCTGACTTACTATGGTCGTTGATCCAAGCCCGCATCCAGTGTTGTTGTCGCTCCTTCGTAAATCCTCTCACGTTCTGTATAATCCATGCAAAGTGTCCTGGCCTCTTGTTCTGCTCTTGTTCACGTAACGTCTTGTTCGATTTCCATCTCTGATTATTTATTTTGATTGTTTCCGCATACTTCCGCACGCTCCACTCGGGATATGCCTCCCCCGAATCTGGTGGTCCCTTTTTTTCGATCCGTCCGTAGCCCTTAGTAAGAAACCGCCAGTTGATCTGGCTTGTGATTGAGGGTGGGATCTGCAGTTCCTTGGTCTATCGTTGCTACCGAAAGCATGAATTTATGCGTTGCTTCCCACTCCGATGCTGTTGAAAGCTCACAATTAGACATTAGATCCTTATATCTTTCGTTTACCTTCATCGCTTGGAGATGTCTCTTGAACTTAACCACTATCGTATCATCTAACGCTGCATCTTGACCGACCATCGCCGCTATCGTCGCCCCATAAATATAAGCTATAGTTAGCAGTTTACTTACCTGATATCTCCTTTTAGGTGCACAGAGCTTGACCAGTAGATTGTGCCCATACGCCGCCCGCCTGAGTTTGGCCCATTCTGTGGCGCTATTCCTCACCTTTTCTTTCTGTTTCTCGTTAGGCAGGATGTGTACCCTCTCTTCCCATTCCATGAAATCACTTGCCGCCACCGGAGTCAGTTTGCTGCTTTTTCCTTGTGCGATCATCTCCTCCCAGCATTCTTTCCGCCAATCTCGAGCTAGGATCACAAATACGTCATTATGTAATAATTTCAAGACCTTGTGGGGATGGGTGAAATGCCCAATTAAATGGATGATTGCGTCTCGATCTGCTTCCAGCGCCTTCTTCCAGTCCTTCAAAGTCGCTTCTACCGATGGGATGAATGCCCCTTGTTGTTCTTTCCATGCCATCGCCATTTCATTCCAGGCCCGTTTCCACCCACACTCTTCACCTATAGTTGCCACCCTTTCTTTACTGACTAACGCGAATTCATCATATAGTTCCCGATTGACTGCTGATCCTTCACCAGAAATCATGGTATCTTGAGTTTCCTCTGCTAAGTCTCCAATCCACCCGTTCCCTGTTCTTTTTTTCCGCTTTCTTGGTTTCTCGGGCGTATCCAGGTTTTGAGTTTCCCCTTCACTTGTGTCAACATATTCCGAAACCTGCGTGTCCTCTCCTGACTGACTAGACTCAATGTTGCATCCCGCCTCTAATAATGATACCCCCCTCAAGTGGTTATACCATTGCATTAAAACTTGTTCCGAAATGTCAAATTCCTGGGCCATTGTCCTGCGCGTACTGCTGTCCGTTATATCCGCCTCTAATAGTCGCACTTGAACTTCTACTGGTTTCCATACCACACTTCTATGTAACACGTCCAATAAGCGTCGGGCCGGCTGAGAGCCTTGGCGGAGCAGTGTATCCATCTGCCATCTAAACACATGATGAATACCAGAGTCCTCCGTTACCTCTTGACTTACTATTGCCCCTTTATCTTGATCCCCTTCTCTGTCATCTCCTTGATAGTTTACCACTTCCGTCGAGGTTGATGGCTCCATCACAACGTCTTGGTTCCCAGTTGAAGAGTTTTGCTCGCCATCTCTCCGCCACCCATGCACGTAAGCTTGGTAATGTGCCTGTTGAAAGTGAAGTACAATCGGCAACTTGGACGAGTCATTCTCGGCCTGTTTCTTTAAATTAATCACCCGTTGGATACAAGTGCTGATGGTGATCGGGAACTCTCCACACGTCGCGTACTTCCTCCTCTTGACTATCCTCGTTTCCGGTGCATAATGAATGGCCCCTAGGGCCCCTGATGCTGTGTCTCTACTTATTACAAAAATGTCACGTTGTAAGAACGTACCTATACTGCTCAGCGTATCGTTGCTCCCCCAGGTTTCTGCCCCAACTATTGTACTCAATGCCGAGGCACTTGTTCTATATGCCTCTAAATACTTACGGAACTCGTGTTCTGAGTTCTGAGCCGACATTTTGTCATATCCTCGTCCCAGACTCCGTAATGTCTGTCTTCGAACCCCTGGAGGAAACTTTAACCCGAAATCCATGAGTGCTCTTGCCACACATCCCTGCTTTATACTGATTGCGCCGTGCTCTAGTGCTTCCACATCCTCACTCAAATTTGAGTTCAACAGTGCCTGGACCACACTGTATGCCTGACAGTTGCCTGTCGCTGGTGTCTGCACTAACTGCAGCCCCATCATTATCATCGCATCCGGCAAGTTCCATTTTCGTGTCTCATCCACTCCTTCAGTCTGCCACTTAAACCAAGCTAGCGGCCCCCATCTCGTATCCATCTGTGCCACCAGCCTCTTAATGCGTTGTTTTTCCTCCGCTTCTTGAAATTGCAGTTCCGTGTTCTCGAGTTGTTTATCCCTTGCCGTTCCTTTCTTCTCCTTCCCTCTCAGCCCTTCTTTGAAGCCGACATCTTTTGTGCTGACTGCATTACTGTCTCCTCCTTGCTCTGGGTCCCTTTCCTGCTCTGGTTGTTCGTTGCCCTCGTCTTGTGAGGCGTGTGCATTGTCCCTCCACTCTTTGGTTTCATTCGCTTTCACCCCTTCTACTTCATCTTCCCCCTCCCTTTTTTTTTCTACCTTATTTTTTTCTATCCCTAAATTTTTCACATGCATTCCTATTTCTACTCCACCTTTTTTTGTCTTTTTGTTCTTCCTGTTTTGAACTGCCGTCCACTCGTCCCGTTTTTCTTGTCGCGGTGGTTCCTCTCCGTCCTGGTTCGGCAGTTGCTGTTTCTCCGTCCCTACTACCTGCTCCCCTTTCTTCGCCTCCACTTCCTCGTGTTCTACTGCCTTCTCATGTACGATATTTGCTCCTTCCGAATGATCCTGATTCTGACTCGGTGTAGTGCCCTGTTCTTTTTGTAGTTGTTGATCCTGAAATACCTTGGTGACTTCTGTTACCAGATCCTCCATGCTGGAGAAGGTCGGTGGAGGTGCCGTGATCTGATTCACTTCCTCCACCGACATCACTATGCAATTTTGAGCTCGCAATGTTGTCTCTGAGGTCGGACAACCTCTCATCTGATGTCCGACCTCCCCACACCTTAGACAATGTCGTCTTCCTCGCGTAGCAGGATGCTCGACTAGTAGCATGATCCCGCACCAGAAAATTCTCCTGACACCTTCCAGTACCTTCGGGCAGCCCCCTGATGTGATCCTTAGTTCCCAATCTAATGATGATGCCGCCATCGGTCCGCCTTGATCCATTTCCTGTAACCGGAACGGTGTTTTCACATGATCCTCCAGAAATGCATTTAGTTTAAGAATGTCTATGTTCCTAGACACATTCCGAAGAAGAACCGTATATACTTGTTGAGTACCTATCATGCCTCTGGAGTTATACCTTTGCCGTTTCCATACTGATACATCCTTCACTTCCTGTTCCGGTGCATGTGCATTAACTAATCGGTGCGTGTGCTTATGGTAGGGCACTTCCACTTTCTCATAGTTCCGTGCCGCTTCACGCGTATAAAAATGGAAGTTAAGTCTATGGTTGGAGCAGTCATAACTTATACCTTTTACCTTCGCTAACATCTCCCACAATTTACCTTGCGTGATACCCCTTGCAGTGGCTGACATCGCTATGCTTTCCTGGATACTCTTGGTACTTTGAAACACTCCTTTGATCGGCATCTCACCTCTCATGTCCATACCTAAGCATCCTTCCACTTGTGTTCGAATAGTCAAAATTAATCGTAACCTTTGCGCATTTGTCATTATGTTCCAGAGAAAGGGTGGCAAATACCGTGCCACGATTGACCCTTCCGCAAGTCCTTTGACAATCCGCCATTCCTGAACCGAGCCCGTTCTCACTTTACCGTCTAAACGTTGAGCTTCTTCTTTCTTACAAATCTTGTATAGTTCGTTAATCTCTTCTTGTTGATACTGAGCTTTGTTGAATAGAAAGTCCTCCTTCAACACTATGCGTTGTGCAACATCAGCCTTCTCCCCAGTCACTTTGTTTACCCATCCCGTGAGTACATTATCAGTCTTTGAAGCCACCTCCATCTTGTTTTTCCCGATCAATTTCGCCAAAACATTCTCCAACGATTGCTTCGTTCGCGCAAAGATCTTACATGCTTCCTGAACTTTCATTTTCCAAATCGTCCAATCCAGCTTCTGTTGAACCACCAGTAATTCGAATAAATCGATTAATCTCTCCTGTTCCTTCATGGTTATATGCGGCAGTTTCGACTCCTGAATGCGCACTCCGTCTTTCTCTTGGACTATTTGGCTGAAAACTCTTTCGAAGAGCTGTTGCATGAGATCTAGCCATGTTTGTAGTATCGGTCTCTTTTGCGCTGCATCAGCCAGCGCTTGGCGCAATACTTCCACTAGTGATTCCGGCGTTATAACGCGACTGTTCCCGTTGTCGATGTCGGCCTGCCCTTCCATTACTGTGTCTTCGATACTCACTTCACTGGGCTGCCCTCCACTGTCTGCTCTACCACGTCCCTCTGTAATTACTTCACTACTGCTAGTGCCTTCGTCTAATTGATCACTCTTAGTTACTTCTGTTCCAGAGTCCCCCACATGAGTCTGTACATCTTCCTCTGATTGACTCTGTTGTGAATCTGGTACAATTTCGTCTATTTGAGCTGACGACTGCCTCTCTGTATTATCCCCCACCTTCCTACTGGAGAGTTGAGCCTCTTCTACTTTATTACCCCCGGGTTCACCCCCGGGGTCCGGCTTCTCCAACATCTCTACCTTCACGTTTGCACTCTACTTGTTCTTGGTAGTCAAGATCCTACCTCAACCGACGCCGGGTTGAGTGGGCTATTTAGCAAAATCAGAGGACTGAGAAACTTAGAACCTTTTCATGTGTGCAAACCAGAGAGCAAGGAGTTGTACAGTATGTACAGTACTGATATACTTTAAGCACTGACCGCTGGATTCTGCGTAAAACAAGCATTATGTACCCACAAACTGTTAGTCTAGATGAAAACGATAGGTACAGGGTACAATAAAAGGTGACGTCTAATTAGTATTCTCTTCTCTATGAATAAACATGAGCACGGTGCAGTAAAAGCGCTTGCGGGTCAAGTAAAAAAATATATCGATCTTTTACGGATCGACATTTTGCTGTACGCATCTGGCGCGGGAGCCTAGATATTGCATGATCAAGGGTTTATCCCAGTATATGTACGCATGTTTACGGTATATAGGAAGCGGATAATACCTAATGTACTTAAGTACATGTAGTCTCTCCCAACTACAAATTCCTGTTGTCAACTTGTGGTCCATATGGATCTGAATAAGCAGTCTATTCCTCAAGGTTGTCCGACATATAATGACCAAACCTTTAGCAAAAGTATTATTGACTATGAGTATAATATATTAATGATAAATATATACATGTATCCATATACCTAAGGATAGCACTCGAGTGGCCGCACCCTTGCTGCCAAATTTGTCATTCCGAAACTGGTCATACTCACCACACAACACGCCTCGTCTTTATCATGGCTCTAACCCGTGCTTCTGTCGCCGCCGGACGCATGCAGGCTGCT
The DNA here is from genome assembly GCA_001887855.2 of Sclerospora graminicola. Classification (NCBI taxonomy): domain Eukaryota; phylum Oomycota; class Peronosporomycetes; order Peronosporales; family Peronosporaceae; genus Sclerospora; species Sclerospora graminicola. Next base: position 6,214 of record MIQA02022423.1, on the reverse strand, counting down.
TCCCGCTGCCCCTTCATGCACGCGCTGCCTACGGCTCGCGCTGCCCTGCTGCCAAACATTTCGCAGCTAGCAAAGATGTGCCCGCACATGTCCTCGCTAATGGCTGCTGCGTCTGCTGGCAGCAGCAACAACTCGCAAGCGCACTCCACGTCCACTACGTCCGACGCAACGCTCAAGCGTATTGCTGAGATCAAGAGGAAGGCGCAAATGCAGAAAACTACACAGCTTGGCGGCCCCAAGCCATACTCGTCGGCTGTTGCCCGCTTCCCAACCGCCCCCACTCGCCAAACGCGAGTAGGTGGACTTTCAGCCTCACAGTACGAAGAAGGGTTTGCTCAAACTATCGCTAATATTAAGAAGGAGGGCCGCTACCGGCTCTTTGCTGATTTAGAGCGCAAGCGTGGCAAATTTCCCCGTGCTACACACCACGAAGACTCTGGTAGCACAAAAGAGGTTGTTGCATGGTGCAGTAACGACTACTTAAGTATGGGTCAGCATCCGAAGGTTATTTCAACCATGCAAGAATATCTCATGAAGTCTGGAGCTGGCTCAGGTGGTACTCGTAACATATCGGGCACGAACCACAACCACGTGCTATTGGAACGTGATCTGGCCGACTTGCACCAACAGGAAGCCGCGCTGCTCTTTACTTCCTGCTACGTAGCTAATGATAGTGTTATTAGCACTCTCACTAAGATTTACCCAGACTTGATTATGTTCTCAGACAGTTTGAATCACGCCTCTATGATCCAAGGCATTCGACACAGTGGAGCGAAGAAGTACATTTACAAGCACAATGACACCAAGGACCTAGAAGAGAAGCTGAAAATGGCGGACCCCAAAGCCCCAAAGCTTATTCTGTTTGAGAGTGTGAACTCCATGGAAGGCACAGTTGCTCCTCTGCACGAAATTTGCGATCTTGCAGACAAGTACGGAGCGATGACGTTTAACGACGAAGTACACGCCGTGGGTCTGTATGGCAATCGTGGTGCTGGTGTGGCCGAGCGTGACCACTGCTTGGACCGTATCACGATGGTAACTGGCACTCTTGCCAAGGGTTACGGTATTATGGGCGGCTACGTGGCTGGCAACGCTGCGCTTGTTGATGCCATGCGATCATGTGCTTCGGGCTTCATCTTCAGCTCTTCGATGCCTCCCATGCTAGCTGCAGGTGCACGAGCATCAGTGAACCACTTGAAGGAGAGCCAGGTAGAACGTGCTACCATGCATTCTCGTTCTCAGGAGCTCAAAAATTTGTTGGTTGATGCCGGGTTTCCCTTGCTACCGAGTGTGAGTCATATTATCCCTCTCATGGTGGGTGATGCTGTCAAGGTGAAGGAAGCTTCTCGCATTCTCATGGAAAAACACCGCATATACGTGCAGCCTATTAATTTCCCGACCGTGCCCCGAGGTGAAGAACGTCTGCGTCTGACGCCGCTGCCGACTCACACAGACGCAATGGTGAAAGATTTAATGACGGCATTGGAAGACGTTTGGACTACTCTCGATTTGCCGCGACGTTTCGTTCCCAAGGGTGAGTACTTGCCCAAGGTGGAATGGGCCAACTCACCGTTGGAAATTGCGGGGGAGTTCCTGATCGAGTCTATCGAAGAGGCTGCTTGCGCCGCCTAAGTGCACAAAACGTTGGTGTACCCTGCGTTTCAAATCTGAAAGAATTCGCCGTTGTCTTCTATCCCTTGCACAATCTACTGTGTTTCATGACGACTGTAGTAAGATGCAAAGTGAAACGTAAGGATGATGAATAAAATTTCCCAGTCAATTGTTTCAATGTACGCGATGGTATTGATTGATATTGCGTCATATATACGGAACATATATTGTCGATTTCGTTCAAATTTGCCGATCGTGCGTGATTTTGGCCTGAGATTTAAAACCGCCCAAACCATACAAGAATGGCGATTTGTCAAAACAAGTCAATTATTTCATTTAATTCCAATCAGCTGACATCACGTAGACCCTAATCCCTACACCCCAAACCTACACTCCAGACCCGGACCACCTCTATTACTGATAAACTATTAATAACAGGATTTGCGCGGTTTTTATAGGGTTAAGGTTGCGCGATTGAATCAATCACACACGGAAATTTCGTCTAGAACACAATATTAATACTTCTTAGTATCAAACTTCTCTAACCCTATCAGTTTTTCCGTACCCAGAACTCTTATGCCGCTAGTTCGAGCACTAAAACTAACAATACTTGCTGTCATGGCTCCGGATCCTGAATGACTTCTCAATTTCACGACTTGCCCATAGTTTTTCCTATGAAGGTGTCTATCGGGCCTTCAGTCGAGCCAATCGACCACGAGAAGCGCTCAGTCAAGCCATGTAAATCAGTGATATCTATGCTGGAACGAGTTTGGTTGTCTACGCAAGTAAGCCACCGTGGGAAGTACTCAATTGAGAGACTTGTGGCACTTGGTGAATACATGGAACGTACTTCACGGACTCGAGTACTTTTCGTGTGTCTGGGTACTCCGTTGCCTATGCTGGTGTTTGTTTTGGCTGTGGAATGTATACCGCTACAAGATCCAAGCACTGGATGGAAAGGCAATTACGGTCTCTGGATTCGTACTTCAGTCATATGTGGCTGCATCGCATCGACAATGCTAATCGAGCTACAGCATTTGATTGAGGGCATCAAAATCTCTATATGGCAGGTGATTGTGGTATTGCTTTGCGTGATGGTGGGTGACACTGTGTTGTGCATGGCTGTTGCCGCGCACTTAGTGTTTCCGATTCCGTTCATGAGCATTTTGATGGTTCTCCCACTGCTAGTAATCGTAGCTTTGTCACTTCGAGTTGCGTTGGGTGGTGTCAAATTTTATAGGATGCTTTCACAAACGGAGCGAATACGTGGTTTTGTCTTGTTTATATTGGCCCAAGCGCTAACGCTAATGGTGTACCCAGTCTATCAAGTCCTTTTTGACGCCGTAGCAAAAACAAAATATGAATTAATCGTCATGCCGTTGCTCCCGCTGATAAAGTTGATAACAAAGAATATTGTTGCTTCCAGTATCTACTTCATGGAAGACATGATGCCTGAGTCGGTGATTTTCACCGTTGAGTTTTTCAATGCGGTGTATCTCTCTATCTGCATGAATCGGGAATCTTCGACCGTCACATTGGCAATTATTTTGATTATTGATGCGTTCCACACTCTGCATGCATTAAGAAGCCTACACAGAGATGCATCAAAAATTGAACGACTACAGAATCAAGAAACGCTACAATTACTGGATGTAGGTCTTTCCCTATTACAAAATCGGGAAAAGTTTGAAAAACAAGAACACTCGCAGATTCAGCTACTCTCATGTCTCCGTCACCAACTCTCTACAGCTGGTACGAGTAGCATTGACCGCTTGAAGCGGTATTCGTGGAAGCCCGCCATTAAAGCTCACCGCAAGTGTTTAAGTGCCGCAGCGATCGCGCCAATGCAGTTTGCAACTCAGACATGCCAAGGCGTAATTACGAAGCAATCACTTCCGAAAATTAACGATGAGTTGACGATAAGTACCAATCCATGGATGCAAAGTTTGAAACCAACGCCCTTATCTCATTCTCTTAGACGAACGCTGGAATTGTTGTTCGTGACAGAATATCTGGTACTGTCAGAGTACCTTGAGTTGCTCATTCCGTTTTTCTACGCTACCATCGTGTACTTCATGATTCACCTTCCAAGTGCAAAATACCACGCAGAGCTCCAAGGGATCACCCTGGATAACGTCTTTCATACCCTACTCCCTAACTTTCTCTATGGGTTACTCGAGTGTGCGTCGTTCCTGTTACTCTGTGGGGCAACTCGATATAGTATCGGTGTGCACGCATTCTACCATCTCGCGTTCGTATTGGAGACTCAAATGTTCCCTATCCAAAGTAAACTCATTGTCTGGATGTTGCTCACCTTAACTTGTCGTGTTCCTCACTACGGTAGGTTAGTTATCTTCTCATCAAGGATATTTTTCTCATTTCTCTTTTGCAGGGTTTTACTGGGGTCGCGAGTAAATACCGTATTTTAATTTTAGATTACACCGCTGTTTTTGTTGTTGTCAAATCGCAGTCTATTTTGCTTGATAGAGGAAATGTGGCGCTGTCACATGCAAATGCATTGTTCTTATAAAGGCCAAGTTCAAACCAGCGTTCCTTGAAAAATCATTGGATACAAGTTGAGACCATGACAGATGTCAAAAATGCGCCAAATGAGGTGAATCTCGTGGACTTGTCGCTAGAGCAGCTGAATTCGCTTGAAGGCCAGCTAGAGAAGGAACTGCAGCAGTTGACGGCTTCATTTGGCGGTCTACGCGAGGCGCAGTCACGGTTCACAGAGTCCAAGGAAGCGCTGGAACGCATGACAGCTGCTGATTTAAGAAAAGAGGTGCTGGTTCCTCCAGGTTCGTACCAGGCAAACTGACGAGTGAAGACGAAGTGCTGGTGGACTTTGGTACTGGATTCTATCGATACATATCTTTAGCTTTGGTATAGAAAATGGGATGCCTCGCTGCGGCGACGGAACTTACAACAAATCGACCCTCACGAATGTCAAACGTTATTTCTAGAAACTGCTGCAGTCCAAAGTCTCTGGATACACGATTCGTGCCGTACTCATCACGGTATCCCCCTGCGTAAACGTTTGCAATTCGATTGCGTACGAGTTTAATTAGAGCAATCAGCAACTACTGTTTAGAGCTCACGAGAAATTTCCCATTCACGGATACGTTGGTGCCATCATATAAATTCGCTCGCTAATACCTGATCGCGTATCTCGGAAATAGCCACCATAGCTGGGTCATACTTTTTCGTAATGTGCACCTCATAATCTTGCACACTAACGGATACTACGACTAAAAACCTTTTGTTGGGTGATTCTCATGCCGAGCGAAATTGAAAACCCGAACGAAAGAAAAATCATCACTTTGTACCTGCAGTCAACCATCCAACGATAAGTTCTATCTCGTTTACAGTAGTGGGATAGTTGCCTGTGTATTTTACAATTTCGCTATGATTGGTGCAGATAACCTATGTGAACGTAACTGGGCACATCGGTTAAGGGCGATACAGCGACGATTAATCACCGCAGCAAAATGTGGCACTTCGGTGCTCGAGAGGGTACAACTATTTAATGCTGTGGCCTTACCTGCTATTTTGTTTACAGCGAAGATTTTCTCTCCGGACCCAACGGTGATAAGGAAACTCATTGGTTTCCAAAACAAAAAGCGATTCAAACCAGTGATGAAGGACAGATTAAACACAAAATGTCGCCAACCTTAGTGTATGTGTTAGAAATTTCAGGTTCGCACAAAAATAGCATTTAAGGTATTTTGGTACTTTACACCAACGAAAGTGGTACAAAACTGGTACACAGTGGTTTCGGTTCTGAATACCAAATTTCTATTTTTTGCAGTGTGAACTTTAGAAATAGAAACGCACAAAGTCGAAGTTGAAGTCGCATGAGTGGCGGGTTGGTTATGCAAGTCAAGAATAGGATTGAGAGCAGTAGAAGATATCGAATAGTTAGCCGATAAACACTTCTCAATATACATTGCCTTTGTTAACTACCGTACAACCTGCATATTTCTATCAACTATTCAACATCAAGCTAAATTCACTACTGTCTACGTTCGATGTCTATATGAACAACGAATTTCAACAGGTTATGAGCCCAAAGGGTCAAGATGATAACTTCGGTGAAGATTATCAAGAAGAGAAGCCTACCATGATGGGAGATCAAGGTGCCCGACTGGTAGACATGCTGAAAGGCGTAATTGACAGACATGACCGACTCGAATCGAGTCGGAGACAACCCGACATGGATAGTTTTGGTTTCAACAATTCCATGCGATTGGGGACGAAGATGCGAATGGCATCTTTAGATGGAACTCCTGAAAAGAAACCAGATATGGCAGATCACTTTCAAGAACATGCAGTTGGATTTGGAGGATTAAACTATCAAAATCTGCATCAACCAAAACCGGAACCAAACCTGCATCAGCAACCCAATCTGCACCCGCAGCCAAATATTCACCCACAGACGAACATACATCCGCAACCAAACATGCAACCGAATTTACACCCGCAACCGAACCTGCAACCGATCTTTAAAACCCCGTTGTGGTGGAGCCGATTTCCAAATCCATGACCGAAGTCGTGGGTGGAATCCGGATACCCACTGGCCCGGACGACCAACTATCGGAGG
>MIQA02022420.1:0-12442 GCA_001887855.2 Sclerospora graminicola | reverse complement strand
CTGTGTGCGTTTGCGGTTACAGAGTCAAGTCTCCGAAAGGACTGTGTAGTAACGTCGGAACCTGTCTCGACAAGCTATTTTGAGGCCCACAAGGGGCAGTTATCAAGCGAGTGGAAGGAAGCTGAGGACGCAGAGTTGCAACCGCTCGAAGAATTGGGCACATGGAAAATAATTCGCAAGGTGGATGAAAAGAAGGCTTTACCCACAAAATGGGTATATAAGACAAAGTCAAAGGCTGATGGTACCGTTGAGCGCCGCAAGGCTAGGCTCGTGGCACGAGGTGACCGCCAGATTTTTGGAGAGGACTATTTCTTTACGTTCTCAACCGTGATAGAACTGAACAACATGAAGATAATTATAATCATGACAATCATCTGGAAAGTACCTGCGCGGCACGGTGATATGCCAAGCGCATATCATAAAGCGTCTACGGAAGAAGACTACGAAATTCATTTGAAGGTTCCGCAAGGGATGACGATACCCAAAGAAAAATTGGAAGGGCGTGAAGTCGGAAAAAGATGTGGTTTTGAAGTTAGAAAAGAATTTATACGGTTTGAAAACAAGCTAGGCGTCTCTGGTATGAATTACTACGAGATACCCTAGTGGAAATGAAATTCATGCAGTGTCTCACGGACATCTGCATATTTGTACGAAATGATGACCGTGGTTCTATCTTGGTGGGGGTCTATGTCGACGACCTGCTAGTGACTGCTACTGATGAAACGTTGTGGATACATTTTTCGATAAAATAGAGCGTATTGGAGCTGAAAGACCTTGGAAGGGTAAAAAAAATTTGGGTATGCGGATCGGAGGAGATCCGGTAAGTGGATACTGGATTGATCAAGAAGTTGCGATTGACGAGATGCTAGAAAGACATGGCCCCAAGGACGCAAACACAGTAAGAACTCCCGTTATGGAAGAAGACGTTTCAGACAATTTGAATTCTCGTTTAACGATGGTAAAAGTCCGAAAAACCCCTACAATTAGGGATTTCCAGTCACTCGCTTGAAGTTTGCTCTGGATATCTCGATGTTCTCATCCAGATATCACATTTGCAGTGCATAAAGGGGCTAGGCGCACGCATGCGCCAACGATTCTTGATTACAAAATGGCTAAGCGTATAGCGAGGTACCTTAAGGGTACGAATGCATTGGGATTACGTTTGAAACATGACAGTAGAGAGACTATGCCTATGCGCATAGTCATCTACAGTGATGCCGACTTCGCGGCCGACAAAATTGACCGGAAGAGCATTAGTGCGAATGTTGTTTTCGTTAATGGTATCGTGGCTGGCTGGAGCTGTAAAAAGCAGGAGCAGTTGCACTTTCGACAGCCGAAGCAGAGTTTGTGGCCGCTGCAGTGGGCGGCAAGCAGACACTTGGGATTAGAGGATTGTTTGGAGAGATTGGATTGAATTCACGAGCACCGATTGTCTTAAAGATAGACAATCAAGCTGCTATAAAACAACTACTAATTGAGGCTAGCGCTACAAGCACTAAGCATGTTGAAGTGAAATTAAAGTTCATCAAGGATTATACAAGAAAAGGAAGCATGACGCCGGAGCACGTTTCAAGTCCAGACATGGTGGCCGATCTCCTGACTAATACATTGAGTGTGGCGAAACCAATTGGTTTAGTCTAAGTTTGAATTTTCACTATTGGTTACTTTCGAATGGAGGTCAAACTGATTGCTTTCGTTGTGCAGGATGGTAAGGAGTGCTACTATAAACCTGTACGAATGCACAAAAAGACATGTCGATGCATGGAGGTCCCGAAGGTTTTGGAAGGAGTGTTGGGATTTAAAGGCATTTTTGATGAAATGAAATTCCATGTTGGACAAAACTACGTGGGCCACTGTATGTGAATTTTAGGTTACAAAGTACGATTTTGAACTCAATAACTTAAGTATATATTACTTTTCCTTTTACATACTAACGACAAGTGGTGACTGGTGACAGTGCGGGTCTAAGCACTTTCCTACCTTAGCTTACAGAGCTAAGCGCATACAATCAAGCGGATAAACAAGTGTGTTAATAGTTTCTATAAACACTCGGTGCTACATTGTTACTACTAGCTGCTTTGGTGATTTTCTACAGTCTATGTTTCGTTCTAATGAGGCCGTGATCTGGTGCCGGTATTTGCTCAAATAAGCACTGTAAACTGATTTGCAGTCGGATCCCTTCCTCTCGCGTCAAAACTGACCGTCTCTCGAAAGCTGCCACTGAGTCGATTTGAGCACGACATTGTTTCCAGAGAAATTCCAACCAGCCCTTGAAAAACGACTTGATTATGTAGTTGTCATAACCATGCTGTGATTATTCCACAAAACCCTTTCCATAGGCGATCAAAAAGAGTATGAGTTATCAAACCGTCCATGCCGCGACATCATCGCCTCTTCGATATGTTGGAATTTGGGATGATGTGATCTTTGATGAAAACTGACATTAAATTCCTGCTAACTAGATTATCGTGGTTTCTTGCATATTGTGAATTTTAGGTTAAGTTGTATTTTAGCCAAAATTACACTTAACGTTTCCATAAAATATACTTTCTTTTTTGTCGAGTAAACAGAACATCGAGTACTTACCTCCTGGGTGATTCCCTCGAACCTCGTGCTGAAACCGCGAGGTACTGAGTAGCACTGAACACATTTATCTAATAAGACGGGAACCTGTAATGAGGTGCATTAAACATAAGTGATATTTAATTTGAAAATATCACAGTTCGATTTCAGACTAATGTCTGAAATGCGAATATTGGATTATAAGTTGTTATATCCCTTGAGAACCGATTCTGATACATTTAATTGATCTAACAAGTAATCTAATGAATAAAGATATCATTTGATCAGCTTTTTAAAACTACATGTTTGTATGGATTAGTTTAGATTTATTATAGTTATTAACTCTAAACCAACTCATAATATTATTCACTCTTAAACTTACCTTCTCAAGACACGTGGGTCATAGGTTTATATATATTAATATATACTAATACTTAAGAGACTATTGAATTTAATCAATTAGTCCTATTCCTAAAGTTTATCTTAAGTAAACTAAGGAGGACCAAATTACATTTGGTCCTACTCAATTGCACGCTTCCTCACTGCAATTTTACAGTGTAAGCCTTGCCCTGTTACACCTGGTAGCACTTTGTGGTCCGTCTGAACGACCACTGTTGATTGACGCGTTCCGCTAGATAACTAGTGGAACGAAGGTTTAAGAGCCGCCGGCTGTCATGGCGACGGCCAGCGATCGTGAGCGTGAGCGACAGCTCGCGTATGATTTAGTTAGGGAAAACTTCCCTAACTGGTCACAGGGAACTGTGACCACTGTGATAGAGATGATCCGGACCATAGGGTCCGAGATCATCTCTCTGCTCCGAGGTAAAACCCCGGAGGAAGCCTTGGATACGGTTTCCCGTTTTAAGAGGATGTATGTCGATCCTCAGGTGCGTTCCGAAATGTTACGGTCGCAACCTACAACGCCCACAGCTAGTGCGAGCGTTGAAGTGGTAAAGGCGCGGATTCCGCCCTTTACTGGCGAAGGGGGTGAACCCCTTGGTAGCTGGTTCGTAGAGGTGGAAGATGCCCTCTCCGCACAAAAGATTGTGGATCCACGTTCACAAGCTTATTTCGCCACCACATGCCAAGGCGGTCGCACCGGGCATGGGCGATGAGCCGCAGAGCCACTGATGGCTCTGCGCTCCTGACATATCAGGATTTGAAAGCTGAGCTGAAGCTCAACTTCGAAGCTCCAGAAATGGAGCTTAGTTGCCGCGAAGAGTTCATGGAACTCAAGCAGGGCAAGCTGAGCCTACATGCGTACGCTCAGAAAATACAATATTTGTTATCAAATATTGTATACGAGCCGGTGCCCCCTGCCATGCAGGTCACCGCCTTCATGAAGGGACTGAATGACGGTCCCATCAAACAGAGTCTTTATCGGGTTCCCCCAAAGACTCTGAGGGATGCTATAGACCAAAGCATCCGAGAGGAATTCAGCATGCGTTCAGCGTCAACGCATGCTGGGGTTAGTCGAAGGGCTCAACAGCCTTTCGACTTTAACATGCCGCCGGTGCAGCATTTTAATAATTTCTCGAACAGACGAAGTTCACACTTCGTCTAGAGACACCAAAACCCGCGCCAGAGCGCGGGCGGAGGAGGTCCAGAACCGATGGACCTATCGGTTGCAGTTGCCTCGACACCGAGGCAACCGAAAAACAAGAAGTTCCTTCGCTGCAATAGATGCGCGAAGATGGGCCATTACGCCCATGAATGTATGGCGCCGCGTCCGGCACCACGCAGTCAGCGGACTGGACAGTCTGCTGGCAAGCGACATCAACAGGGGCAACCTTCTGTTGATGCAAAAAACGTCAACAACCAGTAGGGGCGGGGCGCCCTACTGGACGGGTTATCTCACATGCCGACATCGGGCATGTGAGGATAATAGCCCCGGACGGGACTATGTCCTGTCAACGAGTGCAGGGTGAAGAGAAACCTCTCATTACCCTTGAAGTTAGGCCACATGGAAACGATGTCCCCATGCGTGCTCTGTTTGACACAGGAGCGTCAAACAATTTCGTTAGAACTGAGGTTCTAACGTCGTTGAACTTCGTGGAGATTCAATCTCCACGAAGCATGTTGTCAGTCCGGTTAGCAACAGGTGCAACCGTGACTATACCAAAGCGTGTGATTCGCACACGCTTCGAGTTAGACGAACTGTCGTTCGAGGACGAATACATCGTCCTCGATCTTGACGACAAGTTTGATGTGATCTTGGGCATCCCTAGGATGTCCAAGCATCAACCAACGATCGACTGGGTTAACCTGTCGATCGACTGCGGCGGTCTCACAGGATCTGATCACCCTGTGAGTAATCCGGCTGTATCTAATGATACAACCGCAGAGTCAGACAGTCTGGTGGGTAGCGATGGCACCACCAGGTCTGATCCGACTAGTTCAGCGGATGGTACACCCGCTGATCAAAGTCCAGAGGGACTTACACACGCAACGAACGAGTCGTTGCGTGTCAGTAATGTGTGCAACACGGGTGAAAAACACCCCCGTGTTGAAGTTACTACTACGACCGATGACGGTCGTGGTATAGAGAATTTACAAACTGTGGGAAACACCCACCGTGAAAACAATGAGACCGTCACGGAAGCAAATGACTTCCGTGTCGATAATGAAGAACTTACGACTGAGAGCAGTCGTGAGTGTATGAGCACCATGGTAGACGGTGGTCACCATGAAGAGAATGCCTTGAGCACGAGTGATACTCACCGTGCAACAGATCAGGCAACAGATCAGACTTCCCCGTACTACGAGGTACTTTGGGAATACGCTGACGTATTCCCGGAAGAAGTACCTTGTGAGCTCCCTAAGGATAAGGGAACTAGGCACGAAGTACTGTGTCACGCGGCAATGGCGATTGCCGCGTGACCAAGTCAAAGCGATCGACGAGTTCTTCGAAACTTGTCGTAAGGCGGGACATGTGCGGGAGTCTACCTCACCGCACTCCAGTCCCACCTTTTTCGTTAAGAAATCCACTGGTGGTTGGAGAATCGTTCATGCTTTCAATAAGCTGAACGCAGTCACGGTACCGGCGCAGACGCCGATACCGCGGAAAGATGTCATCATTGATGGCATGAGTGGGAGCACTCTTTTCAGTGCTCTCGATTTAAGGGATGGTTTCTACCAAATCCTTATGCGTGAGAAGGATATCCGGTAAGCGCCCCAAGCGGTATGCTTTGGGAGTGGCTTGTAATGCCACAGGGGCTTTGAAATCCCCTTCTACCTTCAATAGATGCGTCACGCATCTATTGCGCCCGGTACGAGAATTCGCACCGAGCTACTTCGACGACGTGTTCATCCACAGCAAGGCTGAACACGGTAAAAGTGATGTAGATGTTCACAAAGAACATCTACTTCAGGTGTTAGAGCTTGTGCGTAAGCAGAAGATCTATGACAATCAAAAGAAGTGCACCATTGGTGCACCTGAAATACCCGTTCTTGGCTGCTTTGTGGGCAAGAACGGGGTGCGCCCTGATCCGGAAACGATCAGGGTGATCGTTGAATGGCATACGCCAAACAACGTCAAGGAACTTCGAAAGTTCCTTGGGTTGGCGCCTACTAGCATAAATATTCGTGTAATTAAGGCGGTCTTATTCGACCTCTTTCTCAATTACTTTAGAAAGATGTCGAATGGCACTGGGATACCCAGTGCCCATATGCATTTGATACAGTCAAGCGTAACTTGACTGAAGCTCCCTTCTTGGCGTAGCCGATAACGAGCGACCGTTTCATGTCGTTTGCGACGCGAGCGATTTCGCCATCGGCTGTACCTTGATGCAGCGCGATCGCGATGATCGTGATCGCGTACTATTATACCAATCCCGTCAGTTGCGCCCAGTCGAGCGCAACTATCCAGTGCATGACAAGGAACTCCTTGCCATGAAGTGTGGTGGAGCCGATTTCCAAATCCATGACCGAAGTCTTGGGTGGAATCCGGATACCCACTGGCCCGGACGACCAACTATCGGAGGGGGTACTCCGTCGATCCTGATCAGCATCGGAATCAGATGAATCACCACTGTGGTGACTGATCTGATCCTCCCGGTCATCTGGCCGGTCTTCATGCTCGTCAGGATCTATGTTTAACTTCATCTCACCTTGTGTACCCGTTGATCGGGGGTGGTTACACTCACTTAGGTGGACTCGGTGACGAAAACGATGATCTTGATCAGGTCGGAGGGGATGACCTTCTCGAGACGGGGGGTGTCCTCGGGTGGAAATCTTCACCGGAGAACGGGTTGGGGTCGATACTTAATCAGTATCTAGGCACTGATCAGGAAAGTTCGTCTGATCAGGCCAGCCAATGAGAGAGAGATATAACGAAACCAAGAAAACGCGATCAATCCACGATCTTCCACAGTAATCCACAAACGTTATCTCCACAAAACCTTTACCTATATTATTAACGTGTTCCAAACACGTGCGCGTTGAGGGTGAGGTTCGATCACCTAAAACAAACCCGTCGGGGGCCTTCCGGTAAGCCAAAATGCGTCTAAGCGCGTCTTAACCGGGAATCAGTTGAGCAAGAGGGGACTAATCAACCCTGTGCTCCCAATGACCGCACACGTGGCGGAGCGACTCTTTGCTTTAGGGGGAAAATCTAAACCTGTTATTATATATGCAATGTCCTATACCTGTGTACCATACATCAACTCATGCCTGACCTTTACTTCGAACCTATTTACTTCGTCGCACGGTTGCGTAACACCCTCTTGCCCATCCTGGCTGCACCTTCAAGCTGATCTGTACCGCTTCTGCCCTGATCACGACCCGACTCTTCAAAAGATCTTCAGCCCATCCCGATCTTCAACAAACGACCTTGAAACCACTTGAGACCTGCTCTTCAGCACTTGTCCACTTCATATATAGTCCGACCAAACCGAGAACTTACTTGCCCTTGCATCTGAACGCTGATCAGAGGCTGATCATCCCTGATCACGATCGGCATAGTGATCAAACGAGTGATCAGGTGGTGATCAGGCTGATCAGCCCTTGATCACCTCGGGAACATTCCGGGTCATCATCACCACGACTCAATTCATCTTCAAAGCCATACTTCCGACCTTTATACCCCGTCAGGACAACCGTATAACACCGATCTCGGCTGATCAGGCCTGATCAGGCCTTGCCACGTCATCTTCGGACCAACCAAAGGTTCTCATCACTCACACAACCTGTCACTCCACATGCCCGACTTCATTCCACATCTAATCTTCATTGCTCGGGCATGGTAGGCTGATCAGGCCGTAACTTTGTGTCATGATCAACTTCAACCACTATACCATTCAGAGATCGGCTGGTCACCTGCCCTTGACACGTCATGTCAACAGTCACTCTTTTCTTATTACATCCACGGGAACTCCACTTAGTAACTGTAGTAACGATCGTGATCGTGATCTCCATCATTCCGTCAGTGTCTGGGACTGGGCTTAACGACAATACTTGGCTGATTTCTCCACGTCGTGAATATCCGTTGTCCGCCACCTTTTCCTCTTAACCGTGATCAACCTTTTCCCACCCATCAACCGTCATATGTTGATGGGTGTTCTATCGTCACCAATCAACGGCCATGTGTGGTCCACTTCAGTCCCAATATTTTCCGATCGCTTTACCACAGCCGCCCCTGAGACTAACTGCAGCCGCACAACGACTGCAGTTCGACTCACTCACTTTTAAACTTCCTCTCTGGCGATCACCATGGCCGACGCAAGCCAATCTCCTCTTCCTTCTTCGTCTTCTTCGGCTGCCCGCCCGATCGCTTCTTCGTCTTCCGTTTCCAGCTCGGCTACTCCTGCGATCGCCCCGATCACGACTTCTACGCCGATCACGACCAGCCTCATCCGTCCGACAACTGCTCTCGCTTCGTATCGACCGTCTTGGAATCCTCCCGCTCGACCTCCATCAGATCGCCCTCTCCGTTCCCTGGAGCAGCTCGCTCGCTTGATAGATGGATCGAGTCCATTCACGTTGGGGCCCGTGGAGGCTTGTCGGCTACGATTGGAACCCCGAAGTGCAATTCCCGAGTTGGTTTCTCTATATGATACCAACCGGGCACTTACCGCTGAGTTATCCGACCGTCGGATCGCGGCTGATTCCTCGGCACGTGATTCCGCTGATCTGGCTGCCCAGCTATCGACTCTCCGGCTAGATCATGACCGGCTTGGCCAAGAGCGTGATCAACTGTCGGCTGACCTCGCTGCTCTGCGACTTTCCAAGCCTTCGGACACCGTCGCCTCTTTACAGTCGCTGATCGACTCGCTGACTATCACCATCCGCGATCAGGGTACGTTTATCTCATTCACTTCTTCTGTAATCCGTATTTGACTCTCCATGTTTATTTCCAGATGAACGTATTGAGGCGATGAAAGATTCGATGGTCGAGATGGTAGATCATCTACAACGCATCGATGATCACCGTCTCGACCGTGATCAGCTGCTGCACGACAAGATCCGCACTGCCGAGGATGTAGAGCGTCGGGAGGTCGAGGCTCGCTATTCGGATGAGCAGGTCCAGCTCTTGGCCAAACAACTTTCTGACTCTCGCATCGGCCGCACCGACATACAGAAAAGGTTGTGCGAGAGTCGGAAAGTGGCTGAAGATTGCCGGCGCGAGCTTAATCTTGCTCGGGTCAAACTTGAAACCCTAGAGCTCGATGATCGCGCCTGGCTTCAGCATAACGCTGACCTGAAAAACCTCGCGGTGCAGACCATGGATAGGTGGACCAAACCAGACATCGGTTCAGGGTCAGTTCGGACGGCCTTACAACGGCTTCCTGGGTTGATCAGCTCGTTTACTCCATCTGGCACACTGCCACAGTCTCCGGAGTCTGCCCCGCCTTCGCCCGCGTCCTCCGTCGCTTCTTTGCCTGTCCGCAGTGCTGATCAGCCCGTGATCAGCACCTCAAGAGCCTCCGCGTCATTTCAAACTCGTTCACCGGCAACTCCAAGATCAGCACCTTCGGCCTCGAGTTCTGGGAAGCGTAAGCAGACCAGCTCGTCGAAGCAAAAGATGATTCCCGCCAAGCGATCACGTCTTGTGATCGACTCGGATGACGAATCGACTGATCTGGACGAGAGGACGTTGTCTGTTCTGGCCCGATCGCGCAGCACTGATCGCCGTACGCAAGCACCAAGTTATTCAGGCGTGAATTCGCTGGCCCAGGCCGTTACTTTGCTGGAGTCAGATGACGACGATGACGATGATCTCGAGGAGGAACAATCGGCTCAAGCTGATCCTGACATTCCTCCGACGGCCACTGGGGCAGCGATCGCCCCGCCGCTCAATTTCACGGGCGTCTTCATCCCCGCGGATCGATCGTCGGTCGGAGAAAACGACTACAGCTACAATCCGAACCAACCGTTCATGGATCTGTATGTCGTCATGCAGGGCAAGCCGACTTCCGCTCACATGGCCACACGGAAACCTTGGAGTGCTGATCAGGTCTGGGATCTGACGCCTCGGGTTCTTGAAGTGCGGCAGAAACTCGTCCCTCGCTTGTGGTCCCGCCCGCCAGGCTGGATCTTTCCGACCAGATCGCCGGCACCTAAAGACAAGCAGTGGCAACCAAGGGTGCTGACCAGAGGTGCTATTGAACTTCTGATCGATTCAGCACCCTGGGATGTCCTCCTGACACCCATGCCCGGGCTGGCGTTTCCTGATCACCCTTGGTTTGTCGAGCTGCAGGGGCGCTTGGCTTTATATTACCAGGAGCACGTGCAAGCGATATGGGAGGCGACTCACCATTTCCCGATCACGACGGCGATGCGCAAGGATGCGTGGATCGAGCATTACCATCATGCTCGCAAGCGTCGACGTACCAAAGCCGGGGCTGCTTGGGCCACGATCTGCGATTATATCGTCGACGGAATCCTGCACGGCGAGTGTGATCTGGACGTTTTCCTGTTCCCTGGCGTCCTGCATTTACCTGTTCGTCGAGCGGGATCGCGAGGACTCAAGGCTGACGGCGGGGATTGGTATCCCGGTTATGGGCACATAACTCCGGTCGCCACACTGCGTGATTGCTTGCTCTGGACCGATCAGCATGAGCCTTGGCGAAACCAGTTCCGATCGAGTCCCATGGATCATCCAGGGTACAAGGTTTCTCGCCTGCGCACTAAATATGGCCTGTGATCGTCGTGATAACCAACTTTTATTTCGTTTTCCATAATCACTTAATATATCACGACATTCCTTGATGATCTTCTCGTTCCACTTTCGTATATCTTGTTCATGTCTCATTATCGTTTCCATCTTGTATGTCGATCGCTCTCATGCGTACAGGTATAATTCTTGAGTAATATATATGTATATGCATCCGTTTCTTCCAAACCAGTCCAACCGCCCTGATCTCCACTTGCCCGATCATCATATTTGCTGATCAGTCACAATGTGTCAACCCAGGCTATCGAGATTCCTGGTTACCCTCTTCGTGGGTTTGCATCGCTTCAAATCGATTCCGTCTCACCCGATCACGCTCAAATTCTCTTAATAAAGCTCCACAGTTCAGATCACGCTCATCTATCCACTCGGGATCGTCATAACTCTTCCAACGAACCAAGTATTCACGGTGGGTTCGGCCAAATCGGGTCTTCTTACCTGATCGGGTATCCAAAACCCTCTCCACCTCGAATTCGTTCGGATCCAACGCTCTTTCCCAACTATCTTCGGGTAAGAGAGCTTTGTCAAAATCAAACTTTGGCTGATCATCGCATGACAGCCTAGTTTTAGGCCGATCAGGGTATTCTCGAACCAGTTTCAACTTCGACAAGTGGACGATCGGGAAGACTCCATAATCGGTACCTGCAGTAATCAGCCGAGCGGCATGATCACCGATTAGTTCGGCTATACGGAACGGTCCATGCCACCGATGCGCTAACTTCTTGGCATATCCCTCTTTCACACGATCCAAGTAAAGCCAAACTCTTGATCCTGGCTCGATATTGTGCGGATCGGCCTGATCATTGTTCCGATCAGCTCTTTCTTGGATGGCTCTTCGCAATCGTTCGTTGACTTGTTCTCGCGCATGTTGGTAGTGCCGCTGGAGCCCCATACGCCATCGACGAGCTTCGCGATCTCGACCTCGTGTGCAACCAACAGGGATCACCGACTCGATGGTAGATCGGGGGTCCCAACCATATGCCAGATAGAATGGAGTATCTCCCCTTATCCGATCAAAAGAGGAATTCAATGCAAACACCAATCTCTCCGCGTATTCATCCCAATCTTCTTGCGCGGAGTCTGCGACATACATCTTGATATCTCTAGTCAACGTCTGTACCATCCGTTCGGCTTTGCCATTCGCCTGTGGACGATACGCCATGGTCGCGCTCTGTTTCTGGCCAAGCATCTGATTAAATGATCGGAACACTTCGGCCATAAAACCTGGTTCACGATCATGCCTGATCACTTCACTGGCTCCAAACCGTCGAAAAACACATTCTTCGTAACTGCAAGCGACTTGTTGAGCCGTTCGAGTAGATCCCGCTTTCGCGATCACCAATCCCGTGAACAGATCAGTCCAGATCAGTAACTCGGTAATATATGCCCTTGAACGATTTTGGGAGGGACGGTATGTGATCCATCGCGATCACTTGGAAAGGGTAGGTCGCCTGGATATTTCCAGGTGATCTCCCCCGGATATTTGGCATACCTTTTCCAGTCTCGCAATCCGTACATGTCCCAACAAACTTTTGTATACTTCGATATAATCCTCTCCAATGGAAATGTTTACGGATCCTGTGGTACGTTCGTCCTACGCCCTGGTGGCCACCCTCCAAACTAACATGATAATGGTGTAAGAGATCAGCTTGTAAAGTCTCCGGGATCACGAGTCTGGCCGATCGGTCCAAATCCGCATCGGCCTGATCA
>MIQA02022412.1:0-29935 GCA_001887855.2 Sclerospora graminicola | reverse complement strand
GCATGAGGATTTGGTACAAACCATCCCTCAAATCGAGAGCACTGAACACGGTGCTCCCGCTCATGCCATCAATGATGACATCCTTCCGCGGTATCGGCGTCTGCGCCGGTACCGTGGCTGCGTTCAGCTTATTAAAAGCATAAACGATTCTCCACCGACCAGTGGATTTCTTAAATCCACCCACCAGTGCATTTCTTAACGCAAAAGGTGGGACTGGATGCGGTGAGGTAGACTCCGCACATGTCCCGCCTTACGACGAGTTTCAAAGAACTCGTCGATCGCCTTAACTTAGTCACGCGGCAATGGCCATTGCCGCGTGACACAGTACTTCGTGCCTAGTTCCCTTATCTTTAGGGAGCTCACAAGGTACTTCTTCTGGGAATATGTCAGCGTATTCCCAAAGTACCTCGTAGTACGGAGAAGTCGCCTTAAGCGACTCCCAGCTCTGCGCTTCAAAGCGCTGACTTTTGGTATGTCTTCTAATTGTAAGGTGGATATTCGTTCACGAATATCCCCAACCTCATCAGATGCGACAATGACGCAGATCTATTCGATCTGATCATTTCGCAAGTTCTTTACGAACTTCTTCCAGCTCAAGGCTGGAAGGGCCGTCACCTCTGAACTTAAGTTCGGAGGGTTGTCAAGTGTTAGAGACTGGGTAGCTAATCCAGTCTCTGTCTGCGTCAAGACGTTGATCGTCTCGACGGACACAGCTGCGAGATCAGACGCACTCGTCTGATCTGTTGCCTGATCTGTTGCACGGTGATTATCACTCGTGCACAAGGCATTCTCCTCATGGTGACCACTGTCTACCATGGTGCTCGTGCACTCACGACTGAGAGCAGTCGTGAGTTCTTCATTTTCGACACGGAAGTCATTTACTTCCGTGACGGTTTCATTATTTTCACGGTGGGTGTTTCCCACCGTGTGTAAATTCTCTATACCACGACCGTCATCGGTCGTAGTAGTAACTTCAACACGGGAGTGTTTTTCACCCGTGTTGCACACATTACTGACACGCAACGACTCGTTCGTTGCGTGTGTAAGTCCCTCTGGACTTTGGTCAGCGGGTGTACCATCCGCTGACCTAGTCGGATCAGACCTGGTGGTGCCATCGCTACCCACCAGACTGTCTGACTCTGCGGTTGTATCATTAGATACAGCCGGGTTACTCACAGGGTGATCAGATCCTGTGAGACCGCCGCAGTCGATCGACAGGTTAACCCAGTCGATCGTTGGTTGATGCTTGGACATCCAAGGGATGCCCAAGATTACATCGAACTTGTCGTCAAGATCGAGGACGATGTATTCGTCCTCGAACGACAGTTCGTCTAACTCGAAGCGTGTGCGAATCACACGCTTTGGTATAGTCACGGTTGCACCTGTTGCTAACCGGACTGACAACATGCTTCGTGGAGATTCAATCTCCACGAAGTTCAACGACGTTAGAACCTCAGTTCTAACGAAATTGTTTGACGCTCCTGTGTCAAACAGAGCGCGCATGGTGACATCGTAACCCGTCCAGTAGGGCGCCCCGACCCTACTGGTTGTTGCCATTTTTTTCATCCACAGAGGGTTGCCCCTGTTGATGTCGCCGACCAGCGGACTGTCCACTGTCCGCTGACTGCGTGGCGCCGGTCTCGGTGCCATGCATTCATGGGCGTAATGGCCCATCTTCGCGCATCTGTTGCAGCGAAGGAACTTCTTGTTCTTCGGTTGCCTCGGTGTCGAGGCAACTGCAACCGATAGGTCCATCGGTTCTGGACCTCCTCCGCCCGCGCCCTGGCGCGGGTTTTGGTGTCTCGGGACGAAGTGTGAACTTCGTCTCGATGGGAAATTGTTATTGTTAACATGCTGCACTGGCGGCATGTTAAAGTCAAAAAGCGCAAGCGCCTTTCGACTAACCCCAGCATGCGCTGCTGCTGAACGCATGCTGAATTCATCCCGGATGCTCTGGTCGATAGCATCCCTCAGAGTCGGTTTTGGGGGAACCCGATAAAGGCTTTGTTTGATGGGACCGTGATTCAGTCCCTTCGTGAAGCCAGTGACCTGCATGGTCAGGGGGCACCGGCTCGTATACAATATTTGATAACAAATATTGTACTTTCTGAGCGTACGCATGTAGGCTCAGCTTGCCCTGCTTGAGTTCCATGAACTCTTCGCGGCTCATCGCCCATGCCGTGGCGCGACCGCCTAGGCATGTGGTGGCGAAATAGGCTTTTGAACGCGGGTCCACAATCTTTTGCGCAGAGAGGGCATCTTCCACCTCTGCGAACCACCTACGAAGGGGTTCACCCCCTTCGCCAGTAAAGGGCGGAATCCGCGCCTTTACCACTTCAACGCTCGCACTAGGTGCGGGCGTTGTTGTTGTTGATGTTTGCGACCGCAATATTGCGTTACGCACCTGAGGATCAACATACATCCTCTTGAAACGGGTAACCGTCTCTAAGGCTTCCTCCGGGGTTTTACCACGGAGGAGAGAGATGACCTCGGGCCCTATGGTCCGGATCATCTCTATCACAGTGGTCACAGCACTCTGTGACCAGTTAGGGAAGTTTTCCCTAACTAAATCTTGCGCGAGCTGACGCTCACGCTCACGATCGCTGGCTGTTGCCATGACAGCCAGCGGCTCTTAAACCTTCGTTCCGCTAGTTAACTAGCGGAACGCGTCAGCAGTGGTCGTTTAGACGGACCACAAAGTGCTACCAGGTGTAACAGGCTAACTGTTACACGGCTTACACTGTAAAATTGCAGTGAGGAAGCGTGCAATTGAGTAGGACCAAATGTAAATTTGGTCCTCCTTAGTTTACCTTAGATAAACTTAGATAAAGACTAATTAATTTGTTAATTAATCACTTAAGCCTCTATATATATTCAAATATATATAAACCTAAGGCTACGTGTCAGGAAGAAGATAAGTTTAAGAGTGTGTTATTTATGAGGGGTTAAGAGCTAACTAGTATAATAAGACCTAGACTAATCATAGTAACATGTAGTATAAAGCTGATCTAATGATATCTTTATCATTAGATTACTTGTTATATTCGATAATTATATCAGAATCTGTTCTCAAGATACTTATAATCCAATATTCGCATTTCAGACATTAAGTCTGAAATTGAACTGTGATATTTCTACTTAAATATCACTTATGTAATGGCACCCCATTACACTTCTCATCGTTTCTCAGCGTTCTCAGATGTAACCGTGCTAATTCAAACTGTCACTTTTTGTCTCAGCGTTCTCAAATGTTACAGTACTCTTCAAACTCTAAATCCTTGTCATCAGTTTATCTAGCTCTCCTTTGATCGTGGCTGATTCGGCTGCGCAATAGCAAAGCAATTATTTCGTTCCATTCCACCGCCAATGACACTGACTGGCCCTTGCGATACTTATTTATAGTGAGTGCCGTACTCCATTTTCAAGAATAAATGTAATTAATAAAAAATAGTGAAATGTGATTACCGGTAGAGGATAAGAGCAAATATTGCGCCCAATTTGTGACGAATACTCTTACAATGCTTGATAATTACGTTGCACAGTTTTGATGATGCTCTTTACGATTTTGAAAAGGTGAACTAAAAACTTAACAAAAAAATCACATTTTGGCTCACCACCTTTAATGTTAACCAAATCACCTTTTTGAAGACGGCCAGGTGTTCATTTTGTAAAGTACGGTATATCAAAGACACGTGGCTGCAAGACGGTAAGTTTAAGAGTGAATATATTATGAGTGGTTTAGAGCTAACTACTATAATTAGATCTTGACTAATCATATAAACATGTAATATAAAACTGATCTAATAATAAATAATACTCTTATAATTCTATCTCTTCTTAGATTCGATATCTGTATCAGAAACTGTTTCCCAGGGTGGATTATAACAACTTATAATCCAATATTCACATTTCAGACAGTAAGTCTGAAATTGAACTGTGATATCCCAACGTAAATATCACTTATGTATGGAACCCCATTACATTGAGCGTTTTCTAGCATATTTTTTTAGCATCTATGGCGATGCATTTGGTGTCAGAAAGAAGTTACTACGGCAGGTTAATTTTTTTTTCTTGTCCACAGATAGAATGTACATGTCGGATCTGAGTATATCTCCATATACCCCTCGCCTCGCAAAATGATCCTTGGCAACTTTGTGAGATCAAATGTCTGGAGGAGTTGTTTCCGTACCTCTTTTCCTGAAAAATCACCATGTAAGCTCTAAGCGAAAGAACCTTTGGCATATACTCAATCGTTGTATAGGACGGACTCGTGGTTATACACAAGTTAAAGTGTATCTCTAGATGGCTTTTTTATATCTGAACCACTCGAATTTTCTTGGGTCGTGAGTGAGCTACTTAAGGAGGTGTGACTGTACTATCTTACCGCCTCTCTTTATTTTATCCCAACCATATGGTTGCGGGTCGCTAATTTGCAGGCTCCTGAGACTCTCCTCAGGTGATGCAGGTTTAAATGCATTAGGTTTTAATCAGGTTTGGAATAAAACCTAAAATTCAATGTTGTTGGGCTGGCAGAAGTAGGTTTTAACCGTTGCGTCATCTATCAGAATTTGAACCTCATAAATTTTATAAAAACTCAATTGCAGAGATCTTATCGCCACTTTCTTGCTGACCCCGAACGCCAAATATGACCAACAACACAGAAAGCAATAATAAGATAGACTTCTCGTAGAATTTGATATATATTTTCACTTTAAGAGATCAAACTGACTCTAACGTGTGGGCTGTGCAAACTGTGCAATTTTTTTGCAATGGTTTTTTAGGTTTTATTTAGGTTTTATTCAGGTTTTATTCAAACCTACTTTCGGTTCCAAAAAATCTAGGTTTTTACCCACCCTGGATGCAGCTCGCTACAATAGCCACTCCCGCAAAAATAGGCTTCGATTTAACGATAAATCGATGGAGATTTCCCAGGCTGCTAAAAATGAGGATTCTTCACCTCTCAACTCTAAAATGAGGCAGCCATTTGCCCATACTCAAATTCATATATCTTACCAACGGATGAGCCACGAGACCTCACAGGGAATATATGAAATCGAGTCCACGCCAAGCGGTCGTTGTACTAATACTAACTTGACGAAGCAGCAATCTTAATTCGGTCGAAGTATTGCACTGCATTGCCTACAATTGTCCTACGAGGGGAGTGACTAAACATCACGTGGTCCATACCGTGCAAATGGCACACTGTACCATAGGATATAACGGGATGGATCCAAACACAACAGTTTTGGAGACAAGATAATGAATGATCTTTAGCGGTATGAACAAATAAAAAAACGACGAAAATATGGTTGAAGTAAAGGTCGTTTTTTACTAGCTTTAAAACCCATTATCTGATTTCCCGATGAGAAATTTTGGCAGCCGCCGTGAACCGTTTGGTTCACCACCGCTTGTGTGGGGTGTGCTTTCTCGGTGATTTCAGTGTTTAGATAGTCGCTAACGTGCGTCACAAACGGATTGATCACATTGTCAAAGCGCTAGTTAATATGTAGGCACAGTCTGCAATGTTAAATTGTACCATTTTCCTGGTACGGGTTTGCTAAACCTTAAAACCTTGAGACGTTAGAGCAGACGTCCGATACGAGAAGAAGGTCTACAGCCTACGTAGAGATACCTCTCGGATCAGTAGGAGTGTCGCGATGTGGGCACGCTTCTATTCTATTGTAAGCTTGAAACTTATCATATTTTGAAGCCACCTAGTTCAATGAGGCGCTCCGGTGAAGCTTATATGAGGCATTTCGTACTTTTTCGTTACACAATGCCTCATTTTTAGCAGCCTGCTGATCTCGACTCTTCCATGACCAGAAACGTTGCGTGTATTGGGATGTTCAAGCATCATTTAGGTATCAATATGAAAAATGCTCAAGACTCGCGTCCAATTTAAAGCTCGATAGACGGTACATATATATACGACGTGTTCAGTCTCAAGTTGGGGAGCAATACTCGGACTTCAGCTTGAAAATAAGTGAAGGAAGTAGCAGTGCCTTGGACGGGAAATCTGATCCTAAAATTTTTGGATAAACGATCTTCTCTTCTGTCCATAGAAGGTAACCTTGTAGATTAATTATTAAGGAGCCTGGGGTAGTAACTACTTAGTAATCCCTGGGTTAATGACGGCTACCACTGGCCTTTTGTCTTTCCTGCTCACTATGTAGCAACCACAACTGACATTGACCCCGTTATATCCAATCTTCTGTTGCTTCGGGAGATGCTATTCGTACCCCCCTCCTGGATATTCGCACCCACTGTACCATAAATCAGGTACAATGTCCCGTAATAAATGAAGCACAAAGCACAATCGTTTCTGCAGCAAAAGGGAGTGGAACGATTTCACCTCAACAGCAGTGATGAATCAGAAGAAGAGAGTAGCGAGGAATCAAGTCTGAATCGGACGACGATTTGGATAATTCGTGGCCGAGAAAGTATTCGTCTTCGTCTTCAGAGGATGATGACAGTATGTCAAAGAGCCGTGGTGTTGGCTGGAGCAAACACATGTAGTAATAAAAGCCAAAGAGTATCCAACCGTCAACCGTCAGCAGAAAATCAGTTCGTAATCACTTTGAAAAAGCCGGTATACATGTACACTCTGTTTAGAGTTTTTAAGTTGCCGTGTGGATCAGGTGACAACTTGAAATACATATAGCCTAATTCTTATAATAAATGACAGCGGCAAGTGAATACTTCGTAGCATCTTTATAGCTGATTCGTCGTGTGGTTGGTGTCACCGAAAAAGAGTGCAGTTGCCCTATAGCGAAAATTTTTTCTTGGTCTCAGTATTTTAATTAAACGAGGTATAATCAATCGACGAACATCATAAGAAATGGAATTCATCATTCCCAGCATGTAGACTGAGACCGGCGACTCATTCTCTTAACAGAAAAAAAACATACCAACAACTTGGCGCGAGCACGCCCATTCAAGGCATAAGATGATGAAAATCGACAGAATGCAAAAGACGGTGACCCAGCGAAGATTGTTTGAACGGATCTTTGTGTCGGTCACTTCGACGTAAATATAGTTGCGATTCCCGACATGTCTCATCCGAACGGCATCGCGCGTATCATGTTCCATCCAGTTCACAACCATAGATTGATATGGATGTCGTGGAAGTTGGTACTTTGGTACGGTAGATCTGCTTTTGTTGTCAGGAGATTGTCCGTACCTTATTTATGGCACAGGGGGTGCTAATAACCAAGAGGTTGGTGTGAATAACATCTCCCCTGTAGCTCCGATCCCCAGCTGGTGATTTCAAGCGACGTGACTAGCTGTGCTCTGACGCATTGGTTGAAGCTCAAACACAATCTGTCCATTCCAACTTTTGCCGACAGCTGCCTACGACATCCAACATACAAGAGATGAGAAATTTCTTTTCAATTTTTGCTTCTACTTTGGTGGTGCTTGGGGCCATCACTGCTTTTGATACTACTGAGCACGTGCAGCGTTCGCTAATAACTCATGGTGGGTCAGTAACTCCGATTGGCTCGAAATTGTACATGGTCGGCCTTCGCACAACAATTGAGAGCAACACATTTTGCGGTGGTGTCCTTATCTCGCCTCTCCATGTGCTTACGACTACGTCCTGCGCGTCCGTTCAGTCGTCCAAATTTGCGGCCATCGGTGCGCACTATGTCAGCGGCACTAAAGACGGTGAAGTGATGCCGATTGTAACGGTTCAAAACCACTCGCAGTACAATTCCAGAACCGGTGCCTATGATTTTGCGATGCTGACGCTCGAGAAATCCAGCCGATTCACCCCTATCAAGCTTCCTAAGGCGAACGACGTGGATATTCTTGTTGGTATGCGGACAACGACTCTGGGGTGGGGTATCACGAGCGATCCCCATGGCGTAAACTCGTATGAACTTCTGAGTGTGACGTTGAAGGTGTGGAACAACGACGACTGCTCGTCATTATTTCCAATTGATGCCAAAACGAGCGTGTGTGCTGGAGGGGCTGTTGGGAATGATACGTGCATTGACGACATCGGTGGTCCCCTCGTTGTAGAACATGGTCGGGGAGACGTGGATGACGTCCTGATTGGATTATCAGGTTGGGGACATAAGTGTGGGATGGACGGTTATCCATCCGTGTATTCCCGAGTGTCTGCTGCACTTGAATGGATTTACGGTGTCACGCAAGGAAAAGGGACGCGTCAGTAGCTAAGCCTTATTGCATCATAGCAAACATACATGGTTAAATTTACATACTAGTACTGTACCGGTACTGATTTAAGTAGCATCTTATAATTTCCCGCGGGTTTGGTACGGGTTGAGGCCGACCCGCAGCACAACCCGCAGGTTGCAGGCTGGGTTGCGGGCTGTTTGGGTTAGTAGGCAACTTGCAAGGTTCCCGTCATGGTATGACGTATTTGCTGTGAAACATCATGACACTCGTGCCGCTCTTCATTACATCATCAGATAGGACGCGTATGCACTACTTTGACCGTACGTTGGTGCATAGTGGTGCCAAGTATCGTGCCACCGGTCTTGTTTCACCATCAAGCACAAAACGTTTGCCAAACTCTATCGATTCTACGCGCTAAGTAACTTTTACCGTGCAGTGGAGCTCGTGTTTTTCTTGATCTGGATATTACTAGCCAAGGAAACTCGCAGAAGGTATGTCCATTAATAGTGAAGACGATCGAAGACGATTGACGTGAACGACAAGCGAATAAAGCTCAAGAATGGGACAAGAATGATCACGGCCGGTACGCTCTGCCAGTATTGTTTTATGTTGTAAATCAACTTGTCCGTAGAACTTCAAAATCCACTCGGAACCTGTTAGTGTTGCGTGAATCCAGAAAATAGACTAGGAAATGTGCGCATTAGTGCTGTACTTAGTATGTCCCACTAGTGTGTGTACAAAATGCGTGTCGACCCCGTCTGTCAGTACCGGTCGACAAGAAGTGCTCAAGCTCGAAGAGTCTTACTTGTCGCCTTAATGTTAAAACTAAGTAATAATAATAATAGTCAATTAGTTGGATTTAACTATTGGCTACAATGTAAGATCTTATACTGGAGACTAGAATCGGCTCAGGTTCGTTGGGGGGCGATTGGTTGCAGACATCGAACATCGACTCGCTAACTGGAGCGGTGCTGGTAAGGTGTCGAACACGCACTGGATGCATATCTGCAGCCTCATCCCTTCTTCTCTTTATACAACGCTTCTACGTTCATGCGCTGTCGCCATTTCTAGTTGGGCCCGTGTTTGGACCCATAGAAAACTTATGGTTTCCGTCGGTGTCCGCTGCCACTGCTCGAAAATCATCTTGTTCCGAATTTGCCACAACCAAGTCGTCGCAATACTGCAGAAACCCTCCATAGCCTTTGAAACTGGTCCACGAACGCTGATATGGAGGTTCAATAACGATTCATCATCGCCGATTTGATCCTGTCTCCCTGTATCGGTGCCGAGCGGGTGACAATATCCGATTTATACTTGTCTAAAGCTGCTTCAGAAAGTTCCTCTCCGACCCAGTGACCCAGCCATTTCAACCATACTTGTTTTGCAGTGAGACACTCCCAGAAGATGTGATGCATACTCGTTCTCTGCGTGTGACAGCTTGAGTTCAACGGACATAAAGTCTCTGTTTGGTCTCTACGGTAGAAAGAATTAAGTTGTCTGGTCGCTAGCCGATACTGGACCCATAACTGATAGTTAGTCAATACATTATAATGCTTCCAAACCTTCTTTGGTGTCTGATCCTGTAAGAAGAACCACCAATCATCCGTATGACGACTTGTCTGTCACTTGTGTAGTACTCCGGACAGTCGGGCTGCAATATTCATATGGTAACATTTCTTGAAATGTTTGTGAATTGCTTGCGGAATCTTCCAAAATGCCGTAGTTTCTGATAGTGGCCAACCTATTTTATGGAGTAATGGATGCGGGTAACACACCACAGTAGTCAGTAGCGAAGCAACCCCTGGAGCCGACACTATGGGTATTGGAGATGTCAGCGTTCAATAAATACCCCCTTCCGATTGCGATAGGTGTACTTCTGTTTCCTTGTCTTGATGAGTTCCAATAAGATGCTTCGGTCCATGGAGGCGCCAAGCATATCCCTCTAGTACTTCGGGGCATTTGAATAACCTAATGGCCGGTGGGGTCCCCACGATTTGGCCTATCTCGACTCTCGGGGAGGCTAGAACTATCGCCGCCAACCATCTCGCTAATTTCTCTCTG
The DNA here is from genome assembly GCA_001887855.2 of Sclerospora graminicola. Lineage (NCBI taxonomy): Eukaryota > Oomycota > Peronosporomycetes > Peronosporales > Peronosporaceae > Sclerospora > Sclerospora graminicola. Next base: position 19,732 of record MIQA02022412.1, on the reverse strand, counting down.
GAGTGCGATACTGCCTGGGTGCTTGGAATCTGCCACACATAAATGTCCGATGCCTTCCGTAGTACCTTGAGAGAGAGAAATGTAGATATAGGTAAGTGGTCATATTTTGCAGGGGATAACGTTCCCCCATGAACATCCATGATCCACGGATTCTTAGCCCATTCAAAATTGCCCCTATAAGGGGAAGGAAGAAGATCGTGATATGGAATTGTAGTGAGATCCACTTTAACTTGCACATACTCAGACGCTTGAAGCCCTGTATTGAGTCGACCTTTATTGACTTCCAAAGTTTCTATGATCCTTGGCATGTGTCTTGCTGTATAAAGACCCAACTGATGAACTTGTTCCGCATTAGGTGCCATCCAATCATTCAGCTCCTGTGATAACGTACCCCCACTCCGTGATCTATCAAAAGTAGCTTGACTAACAAAAGACCACCCTTTGTGTGGTGATAGACCTACTTCAGAGTCAGTGATCTTATGATTTAGCCTCACAAAAAATCCATGCGCTCTGGTACAAATCTGGCGCTCCAATTAACCAGAATGTAGCGATCTTCAGTCTTTGAACTCGCAGAGCTAAAGGTAGAAAAGTTAGCCCTAGTCCACCCGCCCCCCTCGGGGCGAAAAGCAAAGCCGGTGAAATTTTATGTGACACAGGATCTCCTGCGGTCGAGTTTTTCCAAAAAAATCTTTTCTGCAAATGTACCAATCACTTCAGAACATAATCAGGGGGTCAAAAACCGTAAACATTATCGCAGGTACGACTATAGCGTTGAATATTACCACTCTGTCCGTAACTGAAGTAAATCGCGTTGTCGCTATACTCAGCCGCCGTTGAATTTGCCTTATTCTAATTGCCCAGTTCACCTCCGAAAGATTACCATGCCCTATTTCATATCCCAAATACCGCACCGTATCATCAGATTTGACTACCGGAATACCGTACCAATCTGGACGTGAGATAGTAGGCGACAAAAAAAGAAATTGATTTTTATGGGTTTGCACATGCAAACTGGAGGCTTCACCAAACCGTTTCACGATTTGCATCGCCGTTGAAATTTGTCCTGCTCGTCAGAGAAAAATAGTTGAGTCATCTACGAAAGCTGAGAAACGATGTTCTCCCGGAGTAGCAACGTTAGTCAACGGAATACCTTGAAGGGAATCAGATTGAGTCAGAGCTAAAGCCAATGGTTCGACAGCCAGGATAAACAGAAGTGGCGCCAACGGGCACCCCTGTCTTATTCCAGATTTCACAGGTAACGCTTTGGAAAATTCTCGATTTACGAGAAATTCCGCAGTGATACCTTCGTGTAACCGTTATACCAAAGTAATAAAAGTCTCCGAAAATCCAAAACGAGAAAGTACAGTGTATAAATACCGTCGGTCCACGGTATCATATGCCTTGGTGAAATCTAAAAACAGAATGCCAGGGCATACAGTAGGATCAGAACTCGTGAACTGTTTCAAAGTGGGGTCTTGGAGTATTGCCATCAACATCGCTACCGCTTTGTCCATCCTACGACCCATTACAAAACCCTGCTGCGTATCGCCAATCAATTTGCCTAGAAAACGTTGTAATCGAAAGGCCAAAATTTTTGCCAGTATTTTGTAACTTGTTTGGAGCAGCGAAATTGGTCTATAGTCGACAGCGTTGGACGATTCCCCTTTTTTCCTCAGCGGAATAACTAACGCTTGAAGATATGACCTCGGTGGATTTGCCCCGTTCATAACTTGGTTTAACACTTCCGTTAAGATAGGAGTAAACGTTTCAGCAAAATCCTTGTAAAGGTCATTGCTTAGCCCATCTGGGCCCGCCGCTTTCCTCCTGTCTAAACTATTAATCGCAGTTAAAACTTCGGATTCCAAAATTGGCGCGATTAAGTCCTTATTGTCCGAGCTAGATACTTTACGGCTGGATGGTACATGAAACAAGTGACAGAGATGTTCGTCTAATCTTACTTCGGACACCAATCTGTGCTCCTTGCCGAGAATATCATCCCATGATTGTGCGAACCTATTCGGAATGGACATATGTAGCGGAAAGCTTTTGGAACCATTTGCATGGATAGTAGAAACTGATTGATCTTTATCCCGTACCGACGCTTGTTTAAATAACCGTCGAATATCAGAAGGTGATCGTTGAAGCCAGCTTCCCCTCCTGGCCTTAATGTCTGATTCCAATGCTTTTCCAGTGATTGTTTGCGTGATGTCGCATTACTGCGAATACGTAAATTCAGTTGTCGCACTCGTCGCCTCCTCCGGCGGGCCGCTTTCCTTTTTATCGTGTATAGCATGTCTTGACACTTTTGTACCATCTGGTCCCATGATTTCATCGTTGGTTTCCACTCCGACATGATTCCGGTTAAAGAGGCGTCAAAAAGCCGTTTAATATGTTCGTTTGACGAACCAGGAATTGGATAATGTGGACGGTGTGTATTGGTCCGTCCATGGTGAGCTTTGGCATCACGAAGAAAAATCACCAACTGTGCATGGTCTGAGAATACCGGGGGTTCCGATACTTCCAACCATTGCGACCATGAAGCAATTTTACTCGATATATAAAACCTGTCAAGTCTACTTGCCTGTGATCCTCTCCAGTACGTAAAATGCTCGTTTGGATCTAACTGAATCTCAGAAGTAACTTGTCCAATTAAATTGCGTGCATCATACAAATTCAGCCTCTCAATAAGCCTGGTGAGCTCCAAACTTTCCGTCTTTTTGGAACGTTGACCCCCCAGCCTGTCTAATACTGGTGACTCAACACAGTTGAAATCTCGTCCCAGGAGAAGATGCATCTTAGGAGTGGCTAAAATAGAATCCAAATTAAGAAAAAACTTTTTCCGTTTGCGATAATCCCCAGATGGTGTATAGATATTCACAAATAGAATTCCATACAATCGATATGTATCTGTGTGTCCATCGGCCAAAATTCCACATGGACACGGAGTCAGCAATTTCAGGATGTAATAGAATAGCGACTCCTCCTCGTTTACCATCGTGAACACTCCAGTAAGATAACTTTTTGCCTTTACCTTTTGCCCCCCAAACCCGTAACCATAATCCCGCGTATTCCTCTGCTTCGGAGTGGGTAGTCACATGTGTTTCTTGGAGCAGATATATCTGTACTGGGTTTGTAATAGAAAGATGCCGCCAAGTCGAAAACCATTTCGGCACATCCTTCCGTTTAAAACCCCGGACATTTTGAGATAGAATACATTGTTGAGATAGTTTCATCGTGGATCTTGTAGTAGTGACCGGTTTTTGATAAACCATGTCGTTAATGAGACAATGCTTTGCATATAAATCCATCGATGCTAACGTAAAATATTCATGGTTTGCATGAACACTCTCCACCGCGTTGCCCTTAATAACACTGTGACCCGTCACTGTCCGGATCTAGTTGTTCAACACCATCCATATCCATTGCTAGGTCCTGTTCCATATGCCGAAGATACTGATGGAACGTGACCCACGCTTCCGGTGCACCCGTATCAATCTTTTGGATACACTGTGCATACTCATCAAACTTCAGTTTCGCCTGAAAATGACGATGTAGCAAAGTCACAATACTATCATTTGGATGCACTTCGTTCCCCACCAAAACCGCTATATGCTCACTAAAGAGGTGAGCACATAATAACGCTTTCGCCATTGAGCTCGTCATAGATGGTGCGCAGTATTTAATGAGAGTGTTTCCGCCATATTTTATTTTCCTCAATTGCCCCCATTCATGAGAACTGTTGATGATAGCAGTACGTTGATTCTGACCATGAACAGCCAACATGCGCTGTTCCCATTGGGCAAACCACAATACCGAGAGATTTTCCACCCCAGATCGCTTTCCTCTATCAATCATGGCACACCAGCATTGATCCCGCCAAGTCACTGTTAAGGCAATTAATACTTCCAAGGCAAGACTGTCTAGCAAATATGCCACTCCTTCAAAGGATTTGAACATATGTAAAATTCGTGATCCTTCATGAAGCGCTGCTTTTTTCCATACGTCGCAATTAGCATCAGACGCCGGATACGGGAGCTTTGTGGCAGATTCCCAATTAGATTCCATCCTATCCCACGCGATCTGCCATGAGTTGCGCATAGCCGGCGTACTCTTATTATTGATGGAGGATGGTACTTCCGCTGATGAATGTAGTACCAATTGAGAAGGACCTGTCTTTGAGATTTGGGTCCCTGAATGTTAAAACTAAGTATATTTTTTATGTAAAGTTAAGTACCTAAAATTACCTAACCTAAAATTGACATATGCATAAAATCACGGTAATTTCGCCCAACCAGAATTTTGTCTTAATTACATTTCATCAAAACGCCGCCAAAATTCCAACACTTCTTCCGGGATTACCGGGACTTCTTGTGCAAGCCCAAAATGGTTCGACCTAACAAGTACCCAATCCATCCTAGGCCATCATGGTCATAACCATAATACAACAATTCTAATCCAATCTTCGTTCGTAACTCCATAATTCTCGGCGCAGGTAATGTCTTGGTCAACAGGTCCGCAATCATGTCTCAGTACACATGCTCTTGCTTGACAACGCCCTTTTTCGTGAAATCCTTCAAGAACTTGAACTTGACATCCACATGTTTAGCAGCTGCTGCACTTGCTTCGTTTTGCAGCTGCTTGATCGCCGCTTGGTTATCAATCTTTAAGATAATCGGTACTTTCGACTTAATTCCAATTTCCGTAAACAATTCTCGCAATCCAAGAACCTCATTTCCTCCAGCCGCCGCAGCAAAAAAAATCTTCTTTTGCGGTCGACAGACCACGGTTTTTGCAGTGCCATCCTGCAATTATTCGAACAACGCGTTCGCACTAACAGACTTCATCTCTTCTCTGTCCGCAGCGAAATCTGCGTCAGTGTAGCTGACGATCCTCAAAGGTAATCGATTTCCACTGTCCATTTTCATGTTCAACTTCAAACTTTTCGTCCCTTTCAGGTACCTTGCTACACGCTTTGCCAATTTGTAGTCTCGTAAAGTCGGTGCATGCGTGTGGCGAGTTGTCCGATGGACTGCAACGAAATATCCGGACGCAAACAGCGCGAAATCCACAGTAGGATCCCGACTAGCGACTGAAAATCCTTCACCATCGGTAATCTTCCGTTATTTTTATTCGTCACCATGGTCCCTTAAAATGTTCGTCCGCATATGGCTTTTATTTTTCGGGTGTATTCTCCAAAGGCGTCATGCGCATCTTCCTAGTCAGCCGCATCAAATTATTAAATCCGCAATTTTTCATATCCATATTGTTCCGTGAAACTTCCAGTCGATTAATAACTCGTTTAATCCAGCCTCTTCTTGTGCGCCAACCACGGGAGTTCTCACAATGTTAGCATCCTTCAATCCATGTTTCTCCAACATTTCTGTGATCGTAAGTTCTTGGTCGATCGTGTAGCCAGCCTCGGGTCCTCCTTCGACCCTCATGCCAAACATTTTTCCACGTTACGAGATCTTTCAACTCGACTTTCTTCATTTCTTTGTTTACGAGCGCTACATCGGATTCGGTGACCAACAAATCATCGACATATACCCCCACACTTATGGTCCCATACTCTTCGACCTTCACAAAAATGCATGTGTCTGTGAGGCATTGTAAAAACAATTTCCGTCAAAGTATTTTGCAGCAACTCGTACTGCTTGCTTCAACCCATATAAGTTCTTCGCCAATCGTAAAACAACTTCCTTTTCTGACGCAGTATCAAATTTCCGTAAATCTTCTTCGACGTGCATTCCTTGGGGTACTTGCAGGTGTATGTTGTAGGTTCTCTCTGTGTCGGCCCTGGGGTAAGCACTGGGTACGTCCCTATGCCGTGTAGGCACTCCCCAAATCCACGACATGATCAAAATGACTTTCACGTTACTTAATTCCATCACGGTTGAAAATGTGACAAACATTTCTCGCCATACATTTGCCTGTCCCCACGTGCCACTAAGCGCGCTTTATAACGCTCGACAGTCCCATAATTTTTCAGTTTCGTTTTATACACCCACTTGGTTGGCAGTAAGTACATGTCATCTTTCTCCTTTTAAACTCCGGGATCCTCGAGAGCTATTAGTTCGGGCTGTTCGGCCACCGTCCATTTGCTCGTATCCCTCCCTTGTGAGCTTCGGAAAAATGCTTTGGGTCCGGCAACGGTTCCAGGGTTTCATGCGTGGTTCAAGTTGGTTTAAAACTGCAAATGCCACCATTAAGTTTTCACTTTCATCTTTCTGGACTTCCTCATCCTTTTCTTCTTCTTTTCTCCTTTCCGGGTTCCTCTTTTTCCACTTTCAAAGTCAATAAACTTAGTTTTTTTTTCTTTCTCCCGGATTTTCTCGGCGATTTTGGTTCGCATTTAGCCTCATCTTCTTTTTTCCTCTCAGCCGTTTCATCTTCCGACTCCTTCAAAACTGGGTTATCTTTCTTGGATGCTGATTTCGCTTGAGCTTTTCGCTCTAGCATCTCCGTTATTTTCTTGTTTGCTTCGTCACTTAGTGTCTCGATATTTCCAACATGTATGGTAGTTGTAACCACCCGATCACGCAGTAAGATCACTTTGTATCCCTTGGTTTCATCATTTTTCCCAAGAATAAGTGCTCGTTCTGCGTGCTCATCCAGAGGCTTCTTCCTCGACTCCCTCCAAACCATGCAGGGAGAACCAAACACTACTATATCCGTGACTCTTGTAGGCTTCTTTGTCAGCACCTCTATCGATGACGCCCTTTTCGAATTCACCCTCGACGGGCTTCTGCTCAAAATGTAGGTCGCGTACTCCGCTGTTTCAGACCAGTAGGTCAACGAAACACCTTAAACGAATATCATGCACCGGACCATATTAAAAATGGTCCAGTTCATCCTTTCTGCCTTCCCATATATTCGAGGCTGGTTTTCCAGGTTCCGTGATTTAACGCCGCACCCCGGTCGTCTTGCAATTTAATTCCACATTTCGATATTTAGTACCTTCATCCGTTCTTAAAACGTGGATTTTGCAATTAAACTCGTTTTCAAACCGCGAGAGAAAATGTTCGAGCATTTTCGCTGCCCGACCTTTCGTTTGAGCAGCAAAAACTCGAACTTAAGTTAAACAATGGTCAACAAAGACCACGATATAACGATTTCCACGCCTGGCTTTCGGCGTAATCAGTCCCTTGAGTTCGCTACAGATTACTCCACCGATACGATCGATCGGAGCATTCTGTCCCGAGTCCCTCTTTGGCTGTTTCAACGTGGTTACCTTTCCCTCCGAGCAAGTCAAACAGGTAGGTAAAAACTGTCGGATATTGCGCATCAGAGTTATCAAAACGTTTGATTTCTTTTGAATTTTTGCGCAAAAAAGTCTGTATCCTGAAAGATAGCGGGACAAAGATGGAAATGAACTATGGAAATGAAGTACTTTAAGGTGTTTGATGCAGTATTTACGGCCTCACTAACCACAAGCAATAAGTTTGAAAGCACGAAATGTTTTGATGACATGGTGATGGGTGTTGTGGCGAATGAGTCTGGTTTGGAGCAGCAAGTAGGCACCCTTCACGACTTTCATGTTCGTTTGGGACATCTGGTTTACGATACAATCGAACGGATTGCCAGAAATCCCACGTCTGGAAGATGCATTCACCTCTATAGGCACGATTTTGTTTTGGCTCCATCCATACTTGAAAGCGTGACATTTCCGACCTTTGTCACACGGAAACTGCCTCCGTCCGGCAGCATGTGTTTATCATTTTGTTGCTAGTCATTAGAATCTTCCAACAAGGTTTTATCGGACACCAGGTGACGACTAGCGCCACGGTCCACAATCCACAAATTTTCGATAGAGAGAATCCGTTTCGAAATCGTACTCAGAGTTTCCACACTTTTCACTTGTTGATGATACAAAGTGTTTTTCTCCACTGCTGCCACCAGGCCGCTTCTCAAACCGTCTCTGCTTTCCTCTTTTATATCCAGCCCTGCAATGCCTCTGTGTGTGGCCTTCTTTTCCACAGTTGTAACACGTCTTCTTCTTAAACGGTTCATCTACTGAGTTCACACAGTTTCGAGGTGGTTTCTTTGCTTTTCTCGAGTCGTCCTCCAACTCTTGATCCCAAGCAATTTACTAACTGCGCGTGATGCATGTAGTCTTCGCGCTGCGGATTGTATCGAATCATAAGACCCATTTTCATGTCTGGAGCAGCGTACTTGACGATATTATCCACTATGATCTTCTCATGGGACCCACTCTCACGAGCCAAAGCCACCAGATACATGAAATGTTATGTCCAGTTTCGCCGCGGGCCTTTTTCAGCGGCAAATAAATTGGCAGCTTGCTGGTGAGAAATATTCACTTTGAGCGCGTGCAACATTTGGTTAAAACAAAATACAACTCCTTTGAAATCGCCCACCACGTCGTAATATATGCGCGGAAATAACCCGCCGCTACACTTTCCAGGTGCTCCCTAAGTTTATCACTTTTAGGCGCTCCGTCCATACAAAAACCGGACGACAATTGCGCGACTTCAAAGGCTTTAATAAAGAGGTAAGCCCACTGCTTAAAACCTGCACCCAAACCTGGGTAAACTTCCACTTCCGTAAAATTTTGCATCATCAACTTGGGGATCTTTATCGATGCACCCATGCGTGCTTGGTTTCCTACGGGACGTTCGAAAAAAAACGCACCGTCTTGGGCTTGCGCCGCAGGAGAATTTCTTTGAGGAGGCTGCCGCGCGTTCTCTTGCGGTGGCTTCCATCCACCGCCACGTTCAATGCCGTTATCTGCCCCTAGGTCTTGGAAGGTCATCTTACCACCAAATGCGCCATAATTCTTGATGGCCTCCATAAAACACTGCCATTGTCAGAACTCCTGTTCGACTTTGGCGACCCGGCAGAAATTGCGTCATGCATCGTCTCTTCCTCAGCGGCGTCAGTTTTGTCTTCCATGCGTTTCATATACGCCAGTATAGTTTTCATGTCATTTTTTCTTCCTCCATTTTCGTGAAACGAGAATATCGAAACAAAACGAGGCGAAAATACGTGAAAACAATCCAAACAAACCAATGTCACCCTTTGGCTCTGAGGACTTCACGTAAAATCGTAATTAAACGAAAGACTTTAGAAAGCGTTTTGTAAAACTTAGAAAACTTCGGTCTTGAGCCCCGTAACTTTTGGGCTGATAACCTGTTGTGAATCCACTTGTACGTAAAACTCCAAAATCCCTCGAAACCTTTCAGTGTTCCGTGAATCTAGAAAATAGACTAGGAAATGTGCGCATTTGTGCTGTACTTAGTATGTCCCACTAGTGTGTGTACAAATGCGTGTCAACCCCGTCTGTCAGTACCGGTCGACAGGAAGTGCTCTAGCTCGAAGAGTCTTACTTGTCGTCTAAATGTAAAATCTGAAAGTATATTATTTATGTAAAGTTAAGTACCTAAATTTACCTAACCTAAAATTGACAATATGGATAAAATCACGGTAATTTCGCCCAACCAGAATTTTGTCCTGATTACATCTCATCGAAACGCCGCCTAAATTCCACTATTTTATGATGCTTTACAATTCTATGCAGTCTTCCCGGATATTCTGAAGGCGAGCGGTATTACAGAAGAAGACAAAAACTTACCCAAAAATTTGTGTAAGAGTAGTCGATTGCTGTTCTTTGTGTAGCTTGACGTTAACCGCAAGGAGTTCTTCCGTCGTGCTTCTCAATATCTCCTCGTACTAGAGCGATATGAATTTTGACTGTTATCACAAGTGTGGTGTAGTCGTTGTCGGAAATTTCTTCCGAGATACGAACACCCATGGGGGCCTCACATGACTGACTGTCGGCGGGGGTACTCCGTCCATCCAGGTCTTGATCCGAGCCAGCATTAAGCTGGCTGGACCGGTCACTTCCATCACCTTGGATGTGACGACTGGGGTGATCCATTTTGTATAAGCTCACCTTGTGTACCCGTCAGCGATTACGCTCTCCTGGTGGATTCTAGGGCGAAACGATAAACGCCCGTTTGAATAGGTGGAAAGGGTTAGGGCTAGGGTTGCTCCTGGGTGGAAATCTTCACCGGGGAAGGGACTGGTGTAATACTTGAGTTTAGTATACCGCAAATACTGGACCGAGATTAATCGATCGGCCAGCTTAACCAAAGATAACAAAGGGGTTACTCCAATCTTATGCGAAATCCAAACAATATTCCACGATCTTCCACAGTAAGCTAAACGTTCACCTCACTTTCAATAGAACTAAATCGTGTTCCTAACACGGGCGACTTGAGTGAGTATAGGTGCTCTCAGCGATTACCTGTCAGGGGATTTCCGGTGGGTTCCTTTCAACCTTCCCCGGGCAAACCAATAGCAACTAGAGGGGACCTTGTAGCCCTCTGCTGTAGACGAATGACGACTTGTGTCTTAGAAAGAGAAACGTATACTGGTATTTATCCCTAGATCCAATATGTACCCTACCCAAAATAGCCTGACCAGATCGACCTGGACGGTTGTGTAAATAGCGTGTCCAGCTCAACCTGGTCGTTTGTGTACTGTACACCAAATAGCATGACCAGCTTGGATGGTCATCCACCTCGACCTGGACGGTACCTGGCCATCGTCTCCAATCTCGTATCCATGGCCACTCACTAATCTCCGGTGTTCCGTTGACGCCCTACCACAACAGTTGCAAACAAAGGCGTAATCGGGCGGTGGAGGCGTGGGTCCCGTCTGTGCGCACTAGTCATGGATGGGATCAAGGATGGTCAATGTGATCTGGACCCATTCCTTTCATCCTCCACATGGATAATGGGAAAATCGAGAAGAAGGGGACTCTAGCTGAGGATGGCACATGGCATCCTGGATTAGGCGATCCGTAGCAGACAACCTCTCTCTGCGGTTCTCTCGAAGACCTCGACAGGCAGACCCCCTGGCGAAACCAGTACCGTGACCAACGATCCAGTCACCTCGGACTCCGAGTATCTCGACTCCGCGATAAGTATCGCCAACAGCAGTTAGTAAGGACCTGGCTTATGGCCCGATCCAGTGCGTTTCAACATTCCATTTAACTAATCCATCTTCTTCGATCACTTTCCCCACACACAATCCAAATTCATCCATCACTACTCCTCATTAACTCGCCTTCATAGACCCTGTTCACCATCTGATTGGTAAATAATTCATGCCAACCAGCTCCAAATAGGTAGACTACTGCTCAATGTTTGAGCTGATTCGCTGCATTATGACCTGACCAGCATGAGAAGCCTTAAAGGGGCTTCCTACTTCCCTGGGGAAGCATTGTCTGGGTGTCTCTTACGCATATTTGGGCATCGAATAGTCGCGTATGATCCTGAAGGGATGAAAAATGCAAGCCGTTATTTTGATCATTTGAATTGTGCAAGCGTGTGGAAGAAATGCTATCTGATATATATGAGGTGAATAAAAATCTTGTAGCCCATGAAGTTGAATTATTAAAACTATCTGAAAAGCATAAAGTAAAACGGACTGACTTCCTGAAAATTTGACTGATAGGATCCGGGCAATCGCGTTTTACCTTTGTCCAGCCTGATTAATCCCGTTAGTTTTTATAATCTTAGTCAGTTCCGTTAGCATAGCTGGATCTGAAACCGTAACTCCAACCTGGTCTCGCATGGCTAAGCTGGACAGACGATCCGCACTTCGGTTCCATCCTCATTTAATGTGCAGCATCTCGTGCTCCGGCCATTCTCTCAGAGGTGTCGTAACACGATCGCTCAACATTCTCTGTCTGGGAGCCTTACAATCAATCTCTCCGATAATTGCCGGATCACTAAATTGACACAATGATAACCCGCCACTGTGTCTGGTTCGGCCAGCAACTCGAGACATAGCAATAGTCCTCGGTATTCGGCTTCGATCACCGTTATGTTAGGCGTGAAATCTGAGGCGGCGGCCACCACTTCCATTCGAGCAGCCTCCACAGCATGGCACTGTAAGCTCCCACTCCCTTCTTGGCACTGGCTGACTCATCGCAACTCACACCAATTACTCTTTTGCCGGGCCTACCGTCGATGGCGGGAGTGTGATAGTGACTGTTTTCGGGGGGCTTTCGCAATCAATGTTTCTTCCACTTCTGCTTTGGCCACTAGTGTCTCTAGTACCTCTTCTCCTCCTTTAGTGCACTTAATAACCTCTTGCGACCACTGGGACAATAGTACAGCCCATCTTCCCAGCCGACCATCAATTAGCGATGAGGAGCCAAGACAAGGTCGACCGCATCGACAGCATCTTAATCGGCCGGGTATCAACAACGTATAGCACCCATCCAAGATACGGAGCAGATCCAGAGCTTCCTTGTCTACCAGTCCATAGATCACATCAGTTGTCGTCACAGCTCGGCTGGTGAACATCTCACAGGGCATGGTCCTGTACCAGGGCAGCCGATATGGCCCACTTGGTAGCATGGATAATGAACACCGGTACTTCTTCGGGATCAAAATGTTTCAGAACCGGTGTGGTCGCCATTTTTGCCTTTAACATTCCAAATGCCACCTGTGCCCTAGTCATATGGTCATCGGACCTGGCCGGATTCGGATTGATGGGGTGGTCTTCTGCTTGGTTCAGCAATTCCATCTTCTCATTGGTCAAATAGATGACCCGACCTGCACTTTCTCCTGCCGATCCAGATCCCGCAACTTATGATAGTATTGGATGTCATTTCTGCTCGTATTACTTGCGATTTGCTGGCCGTATTCGTTTCGATCAAGCGGTCTTTCCTAGATATCCTCCAGGGAAAAGTACTTCGTTAAATTCGAACCTTGTCTGTCTTCCACTAAACATGGTGTCTTCGGTCGATCGGGTAAATCCCTCACTAACTTCAATTCGATATATAGACTATCGGGAATACTCTGTAACTGGTACCTGTGATTAGACGAGCAGCATGATCACCGACCAACTCAGCGACACGGAAAGGTCTATTCCACATGTGAGCCAACTTTTTGCATAACGTGCATTCACTCGGTCCAGATAGAGCCAGACCCTTGACCCCGGTTCGATGCTATGTGAGCTGGTAATTGTTTTGGTTGGCTCTCTCTTGAATCGCCTTCCGAAGTCGTTCATGACCAGCTCTCGTGCATGTTAGAATTGGCGTTAAAGTCCCATGCGCCACCGGCGGTCCTCCCGATCACGTATTTTAGTGCACCCAACCGCTTCAATGATGGAGCGTGGATCCCACCCGTACGCCAGATAGAACAGAGTGTAACCTTTGACCCAATCGAACGAAAAAGCGCAAACTCTAGTGTTTCTGCGTATTGGTCCTAGTCCTGTAGGGCTCGGTCGGCGACATATATCTTAAACGCCCTTGTCAACGTTTGTACTATTCGCTCGGCATTTCCGTTCGCCTGTGGTGGTTATGTCATTGTTGCGTTTTGGCTTTGTCCTATCATCCGATTGAACGATCGGAAGACTTCGGCCGGATCAATTCACTCGCGCCAAATCGCCTAAAACACATTCTTCATAACTTTGGCCATTTCGGGCTGTTTGAGTAGTCCCGGCCTTAGCGATCACCAGACCTGTGAACAGATCGGTCCAAATCAACAGTTCGGTATTGCTAAATGAACGATTTTGGTAGGGAGAGGATGTGATCCATTGCTATCATTTGAAAGGGGTAGGTCACTTGGAAATATCCAGGTGACCGGCCTCGTATGAGCGACATACGCTTTCCGGTCTCACAGTCCGTGCAGATTCCCACAAACTTTTGTACGCTTCGAGATTGTCCTCTCCAGTAAAAATGTTTGCGAATCTTGTGATATGTCCAACCTACGTCTTGATGACCACTCTCAGGCTGACGTGGTAATGATGGAATATGTCGGCCTGTTTTCGGGGATGACGAATTTCGCCAATCGGTCCCGGTCGGTGCTCGATCGACCTCAAAGTAATTTAAAAGAAGTCCGTTATCATCCCCTGCATAATTCGGAGCAGTTTTAACGCAATTATTCGCTTCATTCTGACTCAATTTAGCCAGGTCACCACCTTCAGATCTATGATCCACTTTTCTTCATCCTAAGCTTGAAGAATACTTTCGATCCGCAGCCGTTGCACTATTTTTTCACTTATGTCTTTCTTTAGGTCAGTTGAAGAAGGCCGAATCCTGTCGATAGAAGACCATTACGGCAGGAATCTGGCTGATCTTGCAGCAACATGGCAACCAGTGTGTTTTTTGGCAATTTATTAATACAATCTTGGTGCAAAATAAGGCATGGGAAATTCCTAAACGTTGCCTGCACATTATGCATTTTAGTACGGTGCGCGTAGTGGAATCGGAGCAATTCTCGCCCTGATCTCGATTCCCGGGTACTGGGTTTATTGTATACCACATTTTCAAGCACCATGGCACAGCGCGTAGTTTATAACGAGTTTTGTCATACCTACATTTACCTTTTAAATGCGTCGCTTTACTGCTGGTAACCGAAGTGTTCGGGAAGCGCTATTTTGGATTGCCATGTCCTATGGTTGTGGCAAAAATTTTGAGTAAATATCCATCGTCAGATTCAGTAGTGTTTGCCTCCACTCGTCAAAGCCCATAATATTTGCCGCCTCGTATTATACACCCTATATCACGGTCAATGTAGCCAAGTATCGTGGTCTGTTGCTCGGTCGGGATCTCCTTAGCACACAAAGACAGGACACAATAAATATCTGTGGAGATTTAAACCTGCTGATTGGACAGATCACAGGGCAGATTGATTGCAAGGCGCCTCGTCTCAATTTGCCAAGGTGTTGGTCCAGAATAAGTGAATTTGCTGGTTGCTAGAAAGATCGTGTCATAAAAATCCTACAAGAGTGGCCAGAACAGGACCTGTGCATGTGAAACGAGACTGAGCACCGAAATCACTGGAATTAAAGCAAGAAAGGCAAATAGTTGACTCATCGAAGCTCCCCACCCCCTCGTCTCTTGTTCATCTGTAGTGCACCTAACCAATATAACAGTAATTCACGGGCAAAGCGACCACGTAGACCGCCGTCTGGATTTGGGTTCTTCGTTGATTTTTCGAAGTTTGCTTGCATGAAATTTACGTTAATCCATTTCTGGTAACTTGTTTTTGTTGCACTAAAAGCACTCGAGTGGCTACCAATCCGTCTCCCATCCCATCACGCCATCGCGATAACTGTTGTATATAACGAAGTTGATGCACTCACTATAAATTGATAGCAACAAGTGAAAGAACGAGGCACCTTTTGGCTAACAATGTGGTATACAATCCATAGTTTCCATTGGCACAGTGGTATATTTACACACGCCATCCTTTTTCGGCCAGCCGGTCAGAACATTTGTTCGGTCACCTCACACCGATCGGCCGACTAATCACACGTAATCCGAGGATCATCGTTCTCCTTCAGCCTCAGCATCTATCGATCGGTGTTGGTAACCATTTCATAATTACCCGATCAGTGAATTAGGTCGGTCGGCCGTGGTGGCCTACCCGTCGAAACAGTTCATGTTGACCAAGCACCAACGTTTGACCGTTATAACATCCGGCGGGAAAAATAAATCGATCATTCAGGCTAGTCGGCGAAGAAGGATAATGAAGTGGTGTACGGTACATTTAGTTTGGATTTCAGGCTTTTTATATTGTTAATCTGGGATTGAATTTACCCCAGAAACGATCCACCACGTGTTGGAAGTCATTGGGAGCACTGTCCATATGTACCACTGCACCGAATGTTGTTGCATGACATTACATCAATACATGTAGTACCCAGCCCGCATGCTCACACAAGGTCTTCTGTAGCTCAACCTAATACAGGTTGAGACGCGTATTGACAGGATTGTCTAAGGTTGTTTTAGACTCTTCCCTTACATCCACGAGTTAAATCTCGTTTTTAAATTGGAAAGGTTTTCGTGGAGATTACTGGCTACAATTACTGTGAAGATCGTAATTATATCGTAGTCTTTGTGTTTATTGATAATCTCTCGTTACTGGCTGGTCCGGTCTGTCGAAACTTCCCGACTGTGTTCTATGCGCTATTTGGCACCCCTAATTGATCGTCCGTTGAAGATTTCCACCGAAGAAATCTTTTCCACCGGAGAAATCTTTTCCACCGGAGAAATCTTCGACGGAGGATCGATTAGGGGTGATTCTTTACACACAATAGCGCATAGAACACAGTCGAGAAGTTTTACAGCCCCGGCTCAAAGAAGTTCATTTCCCCCGACCTTATCGGAAAGGTCGCTTTCATCTACAGCCCACCTCGTAAGTGTAACCACCGTGAACCAATGGGTACACAAGGTGAGATAAAGTTAAAAGGTGATCCGGCCGTTCATTTCGTATTTTGGAACCCTAATCCGTCCTCCGGTGAAGATTACCGCCGGAAAGCGAATCCGTCAGGAAGAAGCACCTCCCTTCGACCTGATTGGAAAGTTATTTTCATCTAGAGTCCACCTCGTAGGTGTAACCACCGGTAACCAATGGGTACACAAGAAGAGATGAAGCAAAAGGTTAATCCAGTTGTTTGTGATGACCGGTCGGAAGACCGGGATGATTTGGCCGATCGCCCTATCGGTGATCGGTCTGATCAAGTGATCGATCAGAATTTACGGAGTACCCCTCTGATAGTTGGTCGTGCTAGCCAGTGGGAATCCGAGCTCCCCAAGACCTCCGTTCTGGATTTGGAAATCAGCTTCACCACAATGGTACGCGTGCCCGGATCACTTAGTGACTCTGGATATCACCGTGATTTCAATAATGATGGAAATGATCTAACGATGAAAATGGCGGAAACTTTTCGAGTGTATTGGAGGAAGGCGTATCGCCTCTGATACTGCCCATTTTAAAAGGGAGCGATAACAGACCTGGTTTGGCGGAGTGTCATGTCGATATGAAAGATGAAACTATTCCCCATCTGACTCCGACCAGAGTCGGCACGGGTTATGGTAAAATAAACTAAACCCGGAAGAGGATCGAGGTCCGGATCTAGATTCTATGCGTAAAGTAAGTGAAATGGAAAAACAATATAAATATAAAAAGGGGGTGGATCAATGTGAACCACCTAAAAACTATACCAAATCCAAGTTACAAATGTTGGAAGATGATGGCCGAAGACACTGGGGAGATCACGGATAAGGTACTCGAACAAAGGTTCTACTTACGAGAGCGTACCTTCCTGCCATGCCGCCAAATTGATCACCGCAGGTACTGACTTTAATGTCTTCTCAGTTGTACACGTGTCCAAGTTGATGTCGGTCAAGAACTTCCCGGATCGACCGAGAAACCATCTTGCATCAAGTAAAGATAGGTTCGATTTTAATGAATCCCTGCAACGCGAAGACTCATGGATCGGCCACTGAACCAAAATGAGTACGAGGTGGCGATATAGGCGGACCCCTCGGGAGTTCTTGGTACAGTGGAAATACCACGAAATAATAAGTCGGGACGATGGCCGCGAATGGTAGACAAAGAACACATAGAATGCCTAATCGGCACATGGAGATGAGAAAGAAGTGCGGCAGCAAAGCTGGGTCAGATCAGTCGTGTTGGGTCAGGTCAGCAGTGCTACCCTGGACCGGCCAGGGGGGATCAAGCTATTCTATGAAGGTGTCCAACGTTAAGTGCAGACAGTCAAGGGACGTGTGTGAGGCTCCATTGATGCTAGTGGGGTTGATCGCTGTAGTAGCCGAATGAGGCATTACTGTCCAATCGGGTGGCGAGGAGGAAGATATTGAAGATAATCAGCGAGCCACTCAGTTTGGTGTAACGTACACGGACAACCAGCAAGGCCGACCACTATTGCATGTGAGCGCGTACGAAGATCCCTTAAGGTCGTTTATCTAAGTATAAACCAATTTTCACATCCATGGTACGGCTTACATGTATTTCCCCCTCAGTTGTTTTCAAGCTGAATTTAGTTTCCCTGAGTCCTTTCAAAATATTGCTCGCGAAAATCACTACTTAAGACTGGTGGTGTTGTCGGTCTCGGAAATTCCTCAAACATCCACGGGGAAAGACGACTAACTTCCGGAGGAGGTAACCCGCTCATCCAATTCCATCCCAGGTTAGCATTGAGCTGACCTGACCTATCATCACCATCACCTTGGTTATGATTACAGGATGATCCATACTCTTCAAAATCTCACCTTGTGTACCCCTCGGTTCTGGCGGTAACGCTCTCTCGGTGGACAGGTTTAGGTGTCCGTTTAGGATAGCGGGACAAGGGTTGGGACTAGGGTCGCTCCTGGGCGGGAATCTTTACCAGGAAGTGGGCAGCAGTTATACTTGGTTTCGGTTTACCTCAACAGCTGGACCGTGATTACTCAATCGGCCAGCACAACCAAAGACAATAAGGGGGTTACTCCAATCTTATGTGTAAACATAAATTCCAAACAATTATCCACAATCGCCTATAGTAAGCCAAAACTTCACCTTCCCTTCCAATATAACATTACCGTATTCCAAACACGGGCGACTTGAGTGCTATAGAATGTGCGCGTCAATTCACTGCTGGCATCAAAAGAATATGTTAAGGCTTTTATGCGCGAGTTTGATGCGAAAGACGATAGTGACGTGTGGGATTACTCGTGGTGCCACCAGGCACGGAAGCACAAGATGTTCAAGTTGTTTTTCTGCTTATGTGCTGCATGGAGAGAACACTGATGCGAGGAACACCCAGGGTGACGTGGTTGACGCCTGTGCAGCACTGGGAACAAGACGAGTCATTTAGCGATGCTGTTTCAGCAATAAGATGGTGATGGAGAGAACAACGCTGTTTTAAAGCGCCAAGTACTCGCTTTCGATAGATCGCCCAAACGACTTCAGCTATTGCAGCAACGTATGCAACTTACAGGAGCTGCTAGTTTTGTGAAGGCCGATTTTTGGAAATTTTTGTCGATGATGTCATGTATTGCAATGTGCACAGCATTCTGTAGGATCCTTCGTGCTCTGGTTTGGGGATGATAAATCGTTTAGATCGTCTTCTAGATATTGCGAATGATTCTGTGCGAGAGCCTAATGATGATACAGAGCGTGAAGAAAAATCTTCCAAGTGCTTCAGTTTATTGCAGACTTTCAGAATCAAAGCTACGTAAAACATTTTATTTCCCGCAAGTAGGGCGTAAGGCGCATCGTGTATTCAACCTGCTTCATTTTTGAAAAGGAGAACGAGCAGGTTGTCGCCGCAGCATTGAACTCTGAGGAAAATCGTTCTTCGGCACGACCTTTTGTATTGAAACCGGCGCTAACGTCATGGTCACGTCGTGGCCTTGAGGTTGCAGGTCTATTGGCAGAACAGGTTAAAGCATTAGTACGTGCAAATGGCGTTAAAGGTTTTACGAACGGATTTTTTTTTGTTCGTATTTCGAAAGAATCCGTAGTACTGGCCACAATGCATCTAATAATGATGCCGACAAAGCAGCTGTAGCTGTTGCTACTGCAACTCGAGAAATCCCTCCAAATGCGCTAAAGCCAGAAGCAGATTTTGTCCAATCTGGTAAGAAGCGTAAAAGGTTGACTGCTTCTCAAAAACAAAATCGTAAGCGTCGAAAGCGTGAAAAGCGCCAAAGACATGATACGATAAAAAAAAGTAGACGAAGAGAACAACAGGTTTTAGTAATGACTATAAATGGCCGAAGAGTATTCAATACAGCTCGTTGTTTCGAGATATGACATAAATACCAATCATGATCCCCTCGTTGGGTGGACATTTTCGACAAAGCGCGGCTCTTTATAAATGGTTTTGCAATGATGGATTTGGCGTTATAACGTATGACTGCTAAATCATGGAGCAAAGGATTTCGACAAGTTTAGCACACGTG